>JAFEMH010005346.1:0-166671 GCA_022495995.1 Adenophora triphylla var. japonica
GGTAGTGAGGCTATAGTCCAACCTTGTGTGGTCGGCCAGTCTTGTCTATTGCCCGCTATTGGTGCTTCAGTTTGACTCTTTCGGGAGTCTTAGTAGTGATCATGTTCGGGCATATTGGCCTTTCTGTACAGTGTATAGGCGTGCGAAATCAACAGCCCAATAAGGCCTCACGCATTTACATGAATGGGTTCGGGCAAGATATTTTTGGCTTCCTTTTGTCCCGCGTGAAAATCCAAGTACCCACCACTGGTGGTTCACGCGAATTCAGGACTTCAAAGGAGTATCGCTCGTTCGTTATGTCACTGGCTTAATGGCCTCTTTGTACAGTATAGCGTCGTGCGATCTTAATAGATCTTTGCGCATAAAGGCGGTAGGGGCTCCTATATTGGCCCTTGGAAGTCCACATGCTGCATCCGCTTTTGCTTTTCTTTTCTTTTCTTTATTATTTTGCGGGCGGCCACCTTTTGCCATCTCCAGGTACGTGGGAATATTGCTAAGCAATAGTTTCTACAATAGCTTTATGCAAAAATATGTCTTGATTTTTATACATTTGTTGCCTCTTATCAACCTTTTACAATACGAATGATTCAAAAATAATACTTTCTTAAGGTGATCGCTATTCCAAGCGTTCTTGAGGTCTTTTCCTTCCCTCTTGTCCACAATTTGTAGGTTCTCCTCCCTTGATAATTTGGGTAACCTTCGTACCGGACCTTCCTATTTCAAAGGGAGAGTTTTGGAAGTCTTTGGGTCGTCCTTGTTACTTCAACATTTCTTTAGCACCCAATCTCCAAGTGAAAAACTTCTCTTATTCACTCCTTTTATTGATGCTTCTTGGCTTTTACGCTTGTAGTTCTACCATTTTTTCATTTTTGCCCGCATTCTCTTTTCTTCGAGATTAAACTCATCTACAGTGTCATACCTATGTTTTGCCTCATTTTCGGGAGACTCATCGAAGTGCAAGTACAACTCTATAAGACGCAAGGACTGCTTCTACCGGGAAGGACAAGCGCTCTGCTGATTCCATACGTGAGATGAAAAAGGGGCTTTTCTTTACTGTTGGAATTTCTAATTGTAGTGCGGACAATCCCATAACAGCGGATGCTGGAGCTCGTTTCCTAGTCCTATCGTCCTCCTCGTCCTTCCAAATTTTTCTTAAGGGCGGGAGAGGACTAACTTGTACACGCGGCCTCATCTTGGCCATTTCCTTGGGGATAAGCTACCGCGGGGTCGGCGATGCTTGAACTTTTCATTCTCTCACATTCTACGGCTGTAAATTTTGTAGTGAAGCGAGTGCCATTGTCCGAGACTATTTGCTCTTGGAACCCCAATGTCGCACTCCGCATGTGATTCGTGTGGGACAAAATTGATAACATTCTCCTCGGATGATGGTGGCCAAAGCTTTTAGCTATCGTCCATTTTGTAAAATAATCCACGGCCACTACTACCTACTTAATACTTCCTCGGGCGGTTGGGAAACGATCCCTATTAGGATCAATCCACCAGGGTATCAAACGGCCACGATGGCTTGTATAACCAAAGTTTGCTTCTCTGTTAATGGGAGTCTAGGAATGTCCGCAAACCGCCGGCACTTGTCACATTTCTTGACGTACTTTTTGGCATCTTTCCTCATTGTTGGCCAATAAAACCCTTGGAATTTGATCTTGTTCGAGAGAGTGCAGAGCACCAGGATGTCCGACCACAGAACTCCTTCCATGGACTTCGTAGTAGTAGATTGGTGACCAGTATGAGTTTTGACAGCATCTACAACACTTTTTAGCAAAGGCTTGGAGACGATGATCGATATAATACTCCATCTAGGATCGTGTATTTCGCGAACACATTTTTTATGAGTCTAGCCTTTGCTTGATCCTCGAGGAGGGCTTCCTTTTGATGTAATATCTGATTTCATCTACCCAGTCTCTTTCCTGATCCTCAAGATTGTTTATCTGAATTTGATCTATAGCAGGTGCTTCTGCGAACTCTATTTGGCGGTCCACATCTAAGTCTATGATTTCCTGATCAGTGATTCTAGAGAGGAGGTCTGCTTTTGTGTTGTGATCTTTCATTACTTGGTTCAGCTCATAGTATACGAAGCTTTTGAGAAGGGATTTGTCTAGACCGCAGTACTGGGCTAGCACTGGGTTGATCATGTCATATTCCCCCTTTATTTGGTTCAATATGAGCTGAGAGACCCTACATATCTCAATATTCTGAACTCCCAAGTCTCGGCTAATTCCATGCTCGCTATAATCGCTTCATACTCGGCCTAATTGTTTGATGCTTCGAACATGAATCTCAAGGCTCTCTTAAATTTTTCCCAAGGGCGCGATCAAGAGTATGCCCCTATTGGGTTTTATGGGTCCATGCGCAGCGGAATTAAGCATCTAAATAACACAAAACCCAAGAGCCTAGGATCCGTTCTATACAATTAACTTGAATTCCTATGAGATAGAAATAACCAACCTTGAACGCTTTCCGTTCTTGAGCTATCGAACGATTTGATTATGTGATTTCGAATCACAAACTTCGTTCTTGATTTCTTGAACTCTAGGCCTTGATCGATGAACGAGCGAAGACCCTCTTTCGGTATCCACACCTTTGAATGAACCAAGAAAAGCTTCTTGAAGATTGCTAGATCTCTTAAACCTATGAAGAATATTGAGAGTATATGTTGTGAATTTCTTTTCGAATTTCGGCCTAGCTTTTTAGAGTGACAATTGTTATATTTATACTACTTTAGCATCAATATTTGTTTCCTAATCAAATTAGGAAACCGGTCTAAAAATACCTCTATGGTCTCGGAGTGTCACACGACCGGACGAGTCCCATGGACTTAATTCCCGCAATCGCGCGATACATCAAGTCACATCAGGTTTCTCTCAATCATTCTTCATCTGGTTTATTCAATTTATTCTAGTTGTGTGTGACCCAATAGGATTACATTATGTTAGCAATGAGTTCGATCATATCGACCCTCATAAGACATATGCGGACTCTAGCAAGCCATTATGTCTACCCAAATAATCCAATGTAAGAGTTCACATTTCCAATGGTACACTTTCATTTCTCCCTTTGTCACACGATGTTATATTGAACACAAGTCATGGTCCTCATCAACTTGTCTTTGTTCAATGCTTTCTCGATTCCGAGTATAATGTTAATTCCAATCACATTGGGGTATGGCCATACACTTTCATCATTATCACTCATCGAGGAGCCCAAGCAAAACATCTCTCCTATGAGGGACAAATTCCATCTTGACTTATCATCCTTCCCATCATGAATCTGATCATGCCAAAGATAGCCTTTATAGATATCGTGTTAAGATATCGTTTGGCTAAAATCAAACATGACTTTCATCATATGTAAGGTCATTATAATCTCAGGTCCAGGGACTAAATGAAGTGACCTTATGAGATTTAATTATGACATTTGACCATGACATAAATCTCATACGGGTCAAGTCCAGTCACTTGTTCTCTTACAAGTACCCATAAATTTAATGTGCATCTCTATGCATATAATCATCATATGATTATCCATTAACATTTATACTAATTATTCTCTTAATAATTAGGGACAGAGATTATTACAGACAAATATGCAAAACATGAAATAATCAAATGATAAACATCTCATATAATAATAAATAATGTCAACATATAAGTCTATCAATCATAGGCCTAGGGCATAACACTAACAGTCTCCCGCTTGCACTAGGCCCAATTTCCCATGTATCGAATACCCATGGACCTAACATGACTATCATGCTTAGCTTGCGGGAGAGCCTTAGTTAATGGGTCCGCCACATTGTCATCAGTGTCTACTCTGTATATCTTTACGTCTTCCCTTTCACATATCTCTCGGATAATGTGGAAACGTTGAAGTATGTGTTTGGATCTCTGGCGTGACCTTGGTTCCTTTGCTTGTGCAATGGCACCATTGTTGTCACAGTAAAGTTCAATAGGATCTTTGATGCTTGGAATGACTTCCAAATCACTAATGAACTTTTTGATCCAAACGGCTTCCTTAGTTGCATCAGATGCCGCTATGTACTCAGCTTCGGTTGTAGATTCAGCGACGGTACTTTGGTTGGAACTTTTCCAACTCACAGTGCCTCCATTCAGCATAAACAAAAATCCCAGGCTACGATGCTGAAATCATCCTTGTCGGTTTTTAAGCTAGCATCTGTGTAGCCTGTCACTACAAGATCTTCTTCCATTCCTCCAAAGACCAAGAATACATCCTTAGTTCTTTGTAAGTACTTGAGGATATTCTTGACTGCTATCCAATGTGGTTCGACGGGATCCGATTGGTATCTACTCGTCATGCTTAGAGCACACAAAACGTCGGGTCTAGTACATAACATAGCATACATGATAGACCCAATTGCCGAAGCATATGGAATACCATTCATTCTCTTTCGCTCATCATTAGTCTTAGGACTTTGATTTTTGCTAAGAGATATACCATGCAACATTGGCAAGTTTTCTCTTTTAGAATTTTTCATTTGGAATCTTCTAAGAACTTTGTCAATGTAAGTACTTTGACTTAAACCAATCATCCTCTTGGATCTATCTCTATAGACCCAATTGCCGAAGCATATAGAATACCATTCATTCTCTTTCGCTCATCATTAGTCTTAGGACTTTGATTTTTGCTAAGAGATATACCATGCAACATTGAAAAGCACTTTCCCAACCAACACTTGACAGTCTGTAGTGCAAGAATGTCATTTTCAATGAGTAAGATATCGTCGACATACAACACTAAAAATAGTGCTACGCTCCCACTAATTTTCTTGTATACACAAGGTTCATCTTCATTCCTGATAAAGCCAAACTCCTTGATTGCTTCATCAAAACGTAGATTCCAACTCCTAGAAGCTTGCTTCAATCCATAAATGGATTTCTGCAACTTACACACCTTGTTAGAATTTTTTGGACTGACAAAACCTTCAGGTTGTATCATGTATACATCCTCAAGTAACTTCCCATTAAGGAAAGCTGTCTTGACATCCATTTGCCATATCTCATACTCATAATATGCGGCTATGGAAATTAAAATTCTAATAGACATAAGCATAGCTATAGGCGAAATGGTGTTATCATAGTCGATGTCATGAATCTGCATATATCCCTTAGCTACAAGCCTAGCCTTATAGGTGTGCACCTTCCCATCCATGTCGGTCTTCTTCTTGAAGACCCATTTGCACCCTATGGTTTTTACACCTTCGGGTGGATCAATCAAGTTCCAAACTTGATTATCAGCCATGGATTGTAATTCGGACTTCATGGCCTCTTGCCATTTTTCCGAATCAGGAGCGAACATCGCCTCTTGATAGCAAGTAGGTTCATCGTTTTCGATTAACTCCACTTCATCACTTTCCGTAATGAGAAATCAGTATCTCTCGGGTTCGGATCGTGACCTACCACTTCGACGAAGAACTTGTGTATCTTGAACCGGTTCCACAACTACTTGTGAACTTGGTTCAGTCTCTACCATAGGTTCAATGTTGTTTTCGGGTTCTCGAATTTCTTCGAGATCTATTTTACTCCCACTGGTTCCTTTGTGAAGAAACTCCTTTCTAAGAAAGTATAATTTCAAGCAACAAACACTTTGTTCTCGTTTCGGTTGTAGAAATAGTATCATTTGCTTTCCTTAGAATAACCCATGAAAACACATTTATCAGACTTAGGTGCTAGCTTGTCAGAAGTTAACTTCTTGACATATGCATCGCAACCCCAAATCTTCATGAAAGACAAACTAGGTTTTCTTCCATGCCACATCTCATATGGGGTCTTTTGAACCAATTTGGTAGGAACTCTGTTTATAGTGAAAGCAGCAGTTTCTAGTGCATGTCCCCAAAAGGATAAAGAAAGCTCAACTTGACTCATCATAGAATGAACCATGTCCAACAAGGTTTTATTCCTCCTCTCAGACACACCATTCCATTGTGGTGTTTCGGGTGGAGAGAGTTCTGAAACGATTCCACAACTCTTAAGATGACTGTCAAATTCTTGGCTCAAATATTCACCACCTCGATCAGATCGAAGTACTTTAATAGTTTTGCCAAGTTGGTTTTGTACCTCATTTTGAAATATTCGAAATATCTCAACCGATTCACTTTTATGTTTCATTAGATAAGCATATCCAAATATACTATAATCATCAGTGAATGTTATGAAGTATCGAAATCCTCCCCTAGCATCGCTACTCATAGGCCCATATATATCGGTATGTATGAGTCCTAATAAGTCGCCTTCCCTTTCACCAGTTTTGGTAAATGGGTCCTTGGTCATCTTGCCAAGTAAACAAGACTCGCATGTCTCATATGATTCATAATCATGTGAGTCTAAAAATCCATCTTTGTGGAGTTTAGAAATGCGTTTCTCATTTATATGGCCAAGACGACAATGCCATAAGTAAGTGTGGTTTACATCATTGGGTTTAGATTTCTTGTTAATGTTATAGACATCATTATCACGATTTTCAACATCAAGGATATAAAGGCCATTGAATGAAATAGCAGTACAATAATGCATATCACTCTTGTAAATGAAAAACTTCTTATCACATATAAGAAAATTAAAACCTTCATTATTCAAACATGAAATCGAAATAATATTCCTACTTAAAGCTGGAATGTAATAACAATTGTTCAAAACAAGTATTAGTCTACTAGGCAAAGTAACTTCATAAGTTCCTACGGCTAATGCAGCAACTCTTGCTCCATTCCCCACACGTAGGTCCACTTCACCTTCCTTAAGCATCCTTCTGTTCTTTTGACCCTGCACATTTAGACAAATGTGAGTTCCACATCCGGTATCCAATACCCAAGAAGTAGAAGTAGATAGGAATATATATATAACAAAGATACCTGAAGTCGAAGCAACTCCTTTGCTCTTCTTCAGTGCTTCCTTGTATTTTGTGCAGTTTCTCCTCCAATGTCCAATCTCATTGCAATGGAAGCAGACTGCGTCCTCTTGGGACTTGGGCTTAGCCTCTTTAGGCTTGGCAGCCTCTTTGGGCTTGGCAACATTTGCCTTAGGATTAGCAACCTTTGCCTTTCCTTTACCCTTGAAACCCTTCCCCTTGTTAACCATCAGCACTTGATCAGTTTTCTTCTCGACAATATTGGTTTCCGCAGTGTTCAACATTTGAACTAACTCGGAAAGGTCTTTATTCATTCCACCCATGTTATAGTGCATTATAAAATTATTAAACTTTTGGGCAATGAATTCAATATTATGTCGGTAGCCAACTCTTGGCTAATTGGAAAACCGAGCCTTTCAAGATGCTCAATGTGGCCCTTCAATTAAGAGCATGGGGACCAACAGCTTGTCCTTCACTCATCTTGCATGAGGTCAAGACCTTAACTGTGTTGTACCTTTCTTGCCTAGCTTGAACTTAGAACATTTCCATCAGTCGATTGTTTAGATCAACTGTCCCCAAGTGCTCAAGATCCTTCTGAAGGTTCTTGCACATGGCGGAGAGCATGAGGCATCCATCATCTGTAGAGTCATGCTTGTGCTTCAGATATTGATCCTTCACTGCCCTAGTAGCATTGGCAGCAGGTTCCTCGAGAACGTACAGTTTTTCCTCTTGCCTGAGAACAATTCTCACGCTACAGATCCAATCCATATAGTTTGTACCATTATCTTCCAACTTCTCCTTCTCAAGGAGAGATCGCGGTGAGAGATGATTATTGTTTGATGTCATTTATTCTACAAAAAGATATACATAAACTATGAACACATATAAGTAAACATATCATATTAGAAGTATAATGCATTTACATAAAATGCTCCCACTAAATTATACACCTTCCAATGCAAATAAGCATAATATACATTTAATGGGCTAAGATCCAACTTTAATTTAATTTCAAGTTTGCTATGGCAAACCGCTCAAAACTAAATTAATTAGGTAGAAACATCAATCATATCACATATATGACTCTTAGATCTTTTATGAGATTTATTCAAGATATCATATGTCTAGGCATATTTTAATCTCATCTTATGCCTTGGGTCCAAAACTATTTTGATAACCCAATTAAGTTCATTCACTTTAAACGTATAGGAACCACCATTTTCTCATCTTGCTCGCATTCGAATAGAATCAAAGTACCTTGCTATGGCAAGCCCACCCAAAGCTATTCGAATGGTCTCAAGTGTTTTAATCATGAATTGGCATAAAGAACTTAAAAGTTAAATGAAGGTTCTTTAAAGTAGATTATAAGCACATCAGCAAAGATAGTCATAACTGTGCACCAGGTAAGTTCCCAGGAAGATAAGTGAGCCACGAGGACTACTTAAGTACCAAATCTCTCCTTCGACAGAACTTTCCTAGACATGCACAATCAGAAATCAGCTCTGATTTTGCAACATAATCAATACCTTTTATAAACAATCAATTTCCTTTTAGACTTTGCGTGATATGACTTGTTTCTATAAATAATCATAAACCAAAATCTTAATGTTTCAATCTAAACATTCAGGAAATCATAATACAATGTTTCAACTAAACATCTAAAATTCTTAATACATAAGAACACAAAATTCATGCATTGCAACAATTAATAAAATCATATTTTTAATTAACTACGCATGCATAAACAATGAATTAATCTAGCATAGCCCTATAAACTTGATTTCTATAAATTTATAGCATTCAGATTAATACATAAACATATCAGATTGTAAAACACATTCACAGATTAGCAGAATTGTCTAATAGACTGATTATGCCCAGATTGGGCTTAATTTGTCGCGTGACAGAGACTCCCAGAGTCCTTATCTGTCGCACGACCTAGAGAGGCCATCAGCCATTATCTGTCGCGTGACATAGGCCTACTATGTCGCGTGACACCATGAAGCCAGATGCAGATTTGCAGAATTTAATCAATTCTAAATCACAGAGCAATTAAATCATGTAAACGACTTTTAACAGATTTAATTCAATATTAATAGAACATGATTTAGGCATATTGTTTCAAAAACAATCAATCTATCGCAAACATAACATGCAAAAGAACATATAAACGATTTATATTACATTTCTAGCATGTTAATTCAAACTTAATGATACGAACGGGGCTCTGATACCACTGTTGGGTTTTATGGGTCCATGCGCAGCGAAATTAAGCATCTAAATAACACAAAACCCAAGAGCCTAGAATCCGTTCTATACAATTAACTTGAATTCCTATGAGATAGAAATAACCAACCTTGAACGCTTTCCGTTCTTGAGCTATCGAACGATTTGATTATGTGATTTCGAATCACAAACTTCGTTCTTCAGATTGCTTGAACTCTAGGCCTTGATTGATGAACGAGCGAAGACCCTCTTTCGGTATCCACACCTTTGAATGAACCAAGAAAAGCTTCTTGAAGATTGCTAGATCTCTTAAACCTATGAAGAATATTGAGAGTATATGTTGTGAATTTCTTTCAGAATTTTGGCTAGCTTTTTAGGGCTAACAGACTGTTATATTTATACTACTTTAGCATCAATATTTGTTTTCTAATCAAATTAGGAAACCAGTCCGAAAATACCTCTATGGTCTCAGAGTGTCGCACGACCAGACGAGTCCCATGGACTTAATTTTGTCGCGCGATACATCAAGTCACATCAGATTTCTCTCAATCATTCTTCATCTGGTTTATTCAATTCATTCTAGTTGTGTGTGACCCAATAGGATTACATTATGTTGGTAATGAGTTCGATCATATCGACCCTCATAAGACATAAGCGGACTCTAGCAAGCCATTATGTCTACCCAAATAATGAAATGTAAGAGTTCACGTTTCCAATGGTACACTTTCATTTCTCCCTTTGTCTCACGATGTTATATTGAACACAAGTCATGGTCCTCGTCAACTTGTCTTTGTTCAATGCTTTCTCGATTCCGAGTATAATGATAATTCCAATCACATTGGGGTATGGCCATACACTTTCATCATTATCACTCATCGAGGGGCCCAAGCAAAACATCTCTCCTATGAGGGACAAATTCCATCTTGACTTATCATCCTTCCCATCATGAATCCGATCATGCCAAAGATAGCCTTTATAGATATCGTGTTAAGATATCGTTTGGCTAAAATCAAACATGACTTTCATCATATGTAAGGTCATGATAATCTCATGTCTAGGGACTAAATGAAGTGACCTTATGAGATTTAATTATGACATTTGACCATGACATAAATCTTATACGGGTCAAGTCCAGTCACTTGTTCTCTAACAAGTACCCATAAATTTAATGTGCATCTCTATGCATATAATCATCATATGATTATCCATTAACATTTATACTAATTATTCTCTTAATAATTAGGGACAAAGATTATTACAGACAAATATGTAAAACATATATTAATCAAATGATAAACATCTCATATAATAATAAATAATGTCAACACATAAGTCTATCAATCATAGGCCTAGGGCATAACACTAACAGCCCGCTCCGCTCATTCACTTGCTCGCAGATCCGTCCACGAATAAAGTCCAAACTTCTTCTGGACGCTCTTTGGGCTGTGTAATTTCTGCCTCTGAGCTCTCTTGGGCTTCTTGGGATTTTGTTCCCTTTCTCTTCCCCAGGTCACTGTCCGCTAGCTTAAATGATGTTTTTGCCACAAAATTAGCTAAGGCTTGTGCTTTGATTGTCCTTCTAGGGGAGTAGTTGATCTGGAACTCAGTGAGCTCTATAGACCAAGCTAGCATCCTCCCCGAGGACTCTGGTTTATGTAAAACCTTTCTAAGCGGGGCCTCAGTGAGTACGGTTATAGAGTGTGCAGAAAAGTAAGCTCGTAATTTTTTAGCAGATACAAGCAAGGCATAAGCTAATTTTTCTATATTAAGATAACGCCCTTCTTCGGCGGACAACGCCTTAGATACATAATAAACTAATTTTTGAGAGTTATTTCCTCTCTTACAAGAACAGCGGCTACTGTCAGATCAGTGACCGCTAAAAATAGAAAAAAGCTCTTCCCCGGGCACCGGGATGCTGAGTAGAGGGGGTTGCCCGAGGTATTTTTTCACTTTTTCAAAAGCTTGATCACAGTCCTCGTTCCACGCAAACTCGTCATCTTTCTTCCCCCCTTTAAGAGATTTGAAGAAGGGGAGGCATCTCTCTGCAAACCGCGAGATGAAGCGGCCTAATGCGGTTATGCGCCCATTGAGTTTTTGCACATCTTTCACGCAGGAAGGAGGCTTCATGTCCAACAGCGCTTGGATTTTATCAGAGTTAGCTTCAATTCCCCGCTGATTGACCATGAATCCGAGAAACTTGCTCGCTTTGACCCCAAATGCACATATAAGGGGGTTTAGTTACATATTGTTGCGACGCAAGTTGGAGAAAGTTTCCTCCACGTCAAGCTCGTGGGAGTTTTCTCTCGTCTTTATGACCATGTCGTCAATATAGGCTTCAAGGTTTCTGCCCAATTGGTCCTTAAAGAAAATGTTAACCATCCGTTGGTAGGTGGCTCCTACATTTTTTAGCCCAAAAGGCATCATTGTATAGCAATACGTCTTACCCGTAGCGATAAAAGCTACTGAGGAGACGTCTTCGGGAGCCATTTTGATTTGGTGATAGCCGGAGTATGCATCAATAAAGTTGAGAACACTGTGTCCGGCTATTGAATCTACCAAACGGTCAATGCGAGGAAGAGGGAAGCAATCTTTGGGGCATGCTTTGTTGAGATCAGTGAAATCAACGCACATCCTCTATTTGTCATTGGCCTTTTTTACCATGACTACGTTTGCCAGCCACTTAGGATAAGATATTTCTTTTATTATCCCCGCCTTAAGCAGCTTCTCGACCTCTTCTTTGATCGCTATCTCCTTATCCAGGGAGAATACCTCTTTTTCTGGTGTATGCATTTGAAGGTGGAATCATTATTTATTTTATGGAGGATCACGTCCTCGCTAATTCCCTGCATGTCTTCCACCCTCCACGCGAACACATCACAGTTATTTCGGAGGAATTCTATCAAGATCCTCCTCTCCTCTGGGTGAATTTCCAGCCCGACCTTAACTGTTTACTCTGGATAGTGGAAATTGATTATCACTTCCTCGAGCTCATCGTTAGGCCGAAGGTCGCTGATTTCACGGTTATGGAGGGAGTCTATTACGATTGCTGGGGGGTTGGCTCTTACCTCTGGGAGAGCGGACATGGAGTATATCACCTCTCGGTCTATGTCTCCCAAAGTTCCTCGATCAATGTATCCCCCTTCAATGGGAGCCAACCTTTCGCCCTTCTGCTCTTCTTGAGCTCAACTTTTGTAGAGTGAAAAGAAAGCATGCCAATTAGCTCGGGTACGGGAATAATTTCTTTGCCATTGCCCTTACTTTTTTTATCCTCGCCCTTTTTCTGCGGGTAGGAGGTCTGGCCTTTCTCCGCTTTTCTTTTTTCCTCCAATGTCCGGAGGAACCTCTCGGGCTGGTTCTTCATGGTTGCAACTCCCCCCGGAGTGTTAAATTTTATCCTTTAATGGGGGATAGAAGCAACTATTCCCAATGAGGCCTGCGAGGTCACGCCTAATATAGCATTGTATTGGGAGGGCAGATCAACCACCATGAACATGATTTTGGCTGTTTTCTGCAAGGGTGCTTCCCCAATAGTTACTTCGAACTCCATCATCCCCTTCACCCTGACGGCGTGATTTGTAAACCCCTCAAGCAGACCGGCGTAAGGAGTCAGGTGGGCCTCGGTCATCTTCATCCCTACTAAGGTATGGTAGTAGAGGATGTCTCTGGCCGCACCCGTATCAATTAAGACTCGGTCAATGTTTGCTCGGGCAATTCTCATACGGATGGTGAGGGGCTGAGTAGAATGAAAAAGGGTGGAGGCAAGTTCACTCCCCTTAATCCCGATTTCTTGCTCTTCTTCCGGAGCCATGGGGGGAATCAAGAAGACCTTTTCCAGGGTCTTGATTTGGAGGGAGAGCTGTTTGTTGGAGGGAGCTTCTACTCCAATAAAATTGATGTCATACGTCTCCAACTCATCCTCGCTATTGTTATCTCTCTCCCTCCTCTCGGGGCCACGCCGGGGTCGTGCCCGCTCGATGTTATTGGCATTATGGCCCTGTACCCACTTAGTTAACTCCCCATTATTGATCTTTTGCTGAATTATCCTCTTCAGCTGGAAACAATATTCTGTGTTGTGACCGTGGTCACTATGATAATCACAGAATTTTTCCCTACTCCTCTGGTTTGGCTTTCTGCCCATTATTGGAGGAGGGGGAATTTCCATTGTTTTCAGAATAGCTACCCGCATTGAGTTCAGGGGGTGAAAACTGTTTTGTATCTCAATTTTCTGAGCTTGTCTGTACCGCCGCTTTGGTTTTTTCCTTGGTTATTGTCGCGGCCAGATCCCTGACCCGTCTCTTGGACCTGACTAATTCTTTCTTTGGGTGGTCAGCGGGCAGCGGTCTCGTTTGGCTCTTCTACTGAGGCAATGGCAGAAGCTCGCTCATACATATATGATCCACACTCTTAGGCCGATTGGAGTCAAAGTTCATTTTCAGGAAGTTGCTGGAGAGACCGCCTTCAAAGCAGAGCTGGATGTCACTCTCGGACAGGTCTACAATCTGCTCGCTCATTTTTCTGAATCGAGTAATGTAGGATTTCGTGGTCTCCGTCCCAGACTGCTTGACTCTGATCAGGTCTGTCTTAGGCCGCACGGGCTCGCCTGCTCCAGTAAATGAGTTCAAGAAGATACTCCTGAATTGGTTGTAGGTTCTTATGGATTTGGGCTTAAGGGCCAACATCCAAGACAAGGCTTTGCCCGTGAAGGTAGCAGCAAGAGCTTTGCACATTACTGCCTCGTTCGAAGAGAATAGGGCCATCTGCCCTTCAAACCGCCTCATATAGCACTTGGCGTTTGTAGAGCCATCATATGTTTCGATCTGGGGGGTTTCCTTTTTTGAATTGGTGCCCGGGCAATCTAATCAGCAAAGGCATCCATAGTGTGGCCACACTTCATTGAAGTTTGTTGGTGGGTCTCCCACATTTGATGCATAAATTTGATAAACTCCGGGCTCTTGTCGTCCATCTTGGATTTCTTAGAACGCGGAATCATGGCCTTCCCCTTGGCGTGAGCCATGGATCTGGCTTTGGATTTCTCGCGGTGAGGATTCGATTGAGCTTCTTCTCCTCTCTCTTCGCTATCATCAATCTCCTCAATCCCCTCCATATCCGCTTGATCGCGGTTAAAGGTTGGTTCAGTCCGTTTTGTCCCCCTAGCTTGACTAGCAAGCAAGTGAGCGGGGACTCATTGGGAGAACCTTTGTGACCCTTCTTGGCGGGGGACTCCACCGTTGGCTTCTAACTCCCCCAACTCCAACTGGGCATCGTTTATGGCCATGGCCTCAGCCACCAGTTTAGACCTTGCGGCCAATGCTTCGTTTTTCTTGAGGGTTAACTCCAGAGTGATGGGAGTGTTTGGAGAAGGGATAGGAGTTTTAGGAGTGTTGGGGGTTTTTGGACTAGGCGTTTGGAGGGCCTTTTCTTTTCTGGCCTCCTCCACAAGCTTCTTCAAATCCCTTTGAGCAGGTGTAAGTACCCCAATCTGGATCGTTCCCCATCTGACACACGGGAAACACCGCGGACTCACACAAACGTGATCCCGAAAACTCGTAACCTTCAAAACCCTCAAAACCAACAACCAAACCAAGGTAGGATCCTTCCGGGATAAAATAATATAAAAGGACTTTTTGAGAATTACGAAAAATAGTCAGCCTGCATAATGGTCCGCGCTGACCATTTTGCACCCAGGCATCATAATTACAAAATCCTCTTAAAGTCCACAATATTCTCTTAAATCCTAGAAAACCAAAAATTTGGTTTTTCTAGAACAATACGCGGGGACCATTTTGTCATTTTTCCAAGACTATAAATAGAGGGTTCCCCCTCTCATTTTCTTCACACCTCCATTCTCTCCTCTCTCCCCCCCCCCCAGTCTTCAGGCTACCCTCTAAGTCATTTCGAGGCACTCCCGGTCCCTTTTGGTTCCTTTCGAGCCCTTTCGAGGCGCTCCGAAGCCCTGTCAAGCGCTCCCGAGGCATTCCGAAGCCCTGTCGATCCATCCCGAGCCAATCTGGTCCATCCTGAGGCATCCCGGTCCATCCTGAAGCCCTGTCGGACAATCCCGAGGCACGCCGAACCTCTGCCCGAGCACAACCAACAATCCCGATGCATCCCGACACACGCTGAACCTCTGCCCGAGTATAACCAACAAACCCAACGCACGCGAACCTCTTCCCGAGTACAACCAACAAACCCGACGCACGCCGAACCTCTGCCCAAGTACAACCAACAATCCCGAGGCACGCCGAACCTCTGCCCGGATCCCCACAGCTTACCCAAGGCACGCCGAACCTCTGCCCGAGGACACACCTAGTACTTCCGAGGCACACAGAAGCTCTGTCTGCACACACTGGTACATCCCGAAGCAATCCTGGTTCGTCCCGGGGCACTATTCACACTCAAACACTATTCCCAAGCGGAAGATAGACACGAACCAACATTGGTAAGGCCTCCTTCCATTATTGTTTCAATTTATTTCAATACATAGCATACAATGTAGACATCATATTCAGCATGCATTTTAAAAAAAAAGCACATACACACACACACAAATTTTAAAGAAAAAGGGGTATCGAAAGACTCGTGTATACGAGGCAACTCAGTTGAGCTCTGCTATTCTCTTCCCGAGGCGTAACCTGACCTCCGAATTCAAAATCTCATCACACAACAACCTTTTTAAACAAAGCCCTTTTTCAATGTTTTGGGCTATATCAAAACGGCGTGGCGACTCCTCCAAACAAACGCAGCGACACCTCCCGACACATGCGAGATGCCGGGGCCCGTGCAAGCGGATCCGGGTAATTTCAGTTGGCGACTCCGCTGGGGAGTATTTGTTTTAAAAACTTTTAAACAAAAAAAAATTATACATTGATGAGGGTGAAACTTTCATTTTACCCCTTCTTTAATTGTTGTGTGTGTTTGCATGTGCTTACTTTTTATTTACAAAAAAAAATAAAAATACAAAAAAATGCATCATAATACATCTGTGTACATACATTTAAAAATTGTGCAAAAATTTCTGTTTTACTCAGAAAAAGAATTTTAGTGACCGCACACTACGCGCACTCTTATCCTTTACACTTCACACTACAACCCCAAACCTGGAGTGGTCTCAGTTGCAGTTCAATTGGTCTTCCTGACCCCTTTCGGTCGCGCACGGGATCATTCCAAACATCCCATCCTAGCCAGTGTCAACCATGCACGCTTTTGTCACACTCTGTCCAGACTCGGTTGATTTTTACCCAGTCCGTGTCATAAAGCCTGGATACATATCCCATGCCGGCCGTTTTCTGAGTCGAAGCTCGGAACTCAAGATCCCTTGCGCAAGCAAAGCGATGAATGGTCATGCTAAAATCTTGACCCCATCTTGATTTCCAAAGCTACACCCAGACAGTGCTCCGTCCCGAATATTCATCCATGCTCACATGACACCATGTCATCAAGCATTTAACGTGTCGCCCATGACAATATGACCTAGCCAACACCTAATGTCACAGATCCCTTGCGCAAGCAAGGTAAAGTGAGGTCATGCCGAACTCTTTACCCGATCTTGACTCAGGTCCCGGCTCTTCTCACTATTCACATGACCGACGCATTAAAACGAACATGACAGGCTCGGTCCTTAGGTTCGATTTTCTTTTTGGCCGGTGGAAACCACTTGCCCTATAGGACCCTCGCTTGGGGCTGTCCACCCCGGGATGTCGAAATACAGGTGCAAAACGAGGGGCTTATAGCCGCACTGATGGTCTCCACTGACCTAGGATCTAGCATAGTTGCGAAAAAGAAGAACAATCTTTTCCAACCAACTTAGAATTCTGAGAAAAACACATTTTAAGTAAATTAAAACAACAAAAAAATATAAATAAATAAAAAAAAAAGAAACTGCATGTCACATGAGCTTTCCCCCTTTATCCAAAAAAGGCCTTCCCATGTCTAAACCTTACACGTCACCCCCTCCAGCGAATCGAGAGTGGTTGAGAGATACTCGAGAACAGTCCTCCCAGTGTCAAAGTCGCAAGGTATGACAGCCTTTCCAATACAGCCACCAGAGCAGCCTGTCACTCCCCTATGGCAAGGTCGACAGATAACAACGAGGGAAACGGGATCCTACCCCCGAGAAATTTCCCAACAATGGAAGAGGTTTGGCAAGATGTCATGGCTCTCAAGAAACGCCAAGGCCAGCAACAGGCTTGGATCAAAGGTGCCATGCATCATTTCGGGACACTAGCCACCCCCCCCCCCAGCCACCTGGGGCTCCCGAAGACATACCCGCTCCCGCAACCCCCAACATCTCTCATTGTCTCCCGGGATGCAATCATGCGCCTCTGTACGAGCCCGCAGCTACGGCATGGATCCACAAGGACCACTAGAGAAAGACATGCCAAGTCAACACACCGAGGTCCTGAGCCCACCAAAAACTGCCGAACACATCTGGTGGGATGTATGAGACTGCCCCGCTTATCTGGAGAGGGACTTCCAAGATGAAATACACGAGGACCGTCCCCCAAGAAAGAAGAAAACCTCCTCTCAAGAAAAACTAAAAAAGAGGTATGAAGCTGGTGATCCCACAGTGGGAACCCTAGGTGAGCCATCGGGAAAGTTTGACTACTACATCATCTACTCCAACAAATCTCCTCAGCCTGACTCAACTCGAGATCATGGTAACTTCTGCTCCATGATTAGCTGGGACGAGCTCCGCACAGCCACCAACGGCCCAAGGGTCCTGACACCCCAACCCCTATCTTGGGAATACATCAAGGCCATCGTTGACGCTCCAACAAAAGCAATAACAGTGAACAAGCTGAAATGCGATGCATGGCCCTACGCCAACCAAGTCCCTCCCGTGACAGAAGCGGGAGAAACAAGCAAAGGAGTAAAGCCAGAAGTGAACGTACTGACGCGTTCCGGTCAGATCCCGGTGAATCCTCCAAAGACAGACAAAAGGCCAACCGTACCTGAGCCTCGAACCGATAAAGGCCCCTATTCCAAAGGAACGAAAGTGCTTGACCCAAAGGCTGAAGATCCGATCTTGACCCAGCTCAAGCGCACTCAGGCCAACATATCCCTCTGGTCCCTTCTTACTTCCTCCTATCTGCACAAGCTTAAGCTGGAAGAAAGCCTGGCCCAGACCATGGTGCCAATCAATGTGACACCAGATGAAGCAGTCCAAATGATCGGCAGCGTTCACTACGGTAATATTATTACCTTCACGGAGCTCGACTTACCCAAATTCGGGGCTGACCACAACGAGCCTCTCTACATCACAGTCCAACTTGATGAGCGCCGCCTTCCTCGGGTCTTGGTAGATGGAGGATCAGCCATGAACGTCCTTCCTTCCAAAATGATGGACTTGCTAGGAATCAAGACGATCGATCTAAAGCCATCAACACAGACAATCAAAGCTTACGACTCGACGTCTCGCTCAGTCTTGGGGATAGCCACTCTGAACCTGTGGTTCGAAAATCAGATGGTGCCAACAGACTTCCAGGTCATCGACATCCCGATCACCTTTACTACCATCTTGGGCCGGCCTTGGCTACACCAAATCAATGGGGTGGCATCCACTCTACACCAATGCGTAAAGTTCATCCAAGGAAGTGATCTCACCATCATTTACGGGGACAGCGTGACTACCGAAGGGACCAACACAAATGGCATCCCAGTCTTGGAAATCAAGCACGACAACGAAGGCATGATGCTGACAGGGTTCACAGTCGAAAGCCTGAAGGCCCAAGTATGCCACATAGACCTCCCCCTGATTTGGGACCGGATCCCTCCTCCCATGAAGATAATGAAGCTCATGAACTACATCCCGGGGCTCGGTCTAGGCAAGCACCACCAAGGCACCCACAAGGTCATTGAGGTCAAAGAACAAAACATCTGTCGTGGCCTAGGGTACGTCCCTACTCCTAAAGACGTTGCGGAAGACAGAAAAGCAGCACGAAAATGCTCAGCTACTGACAAAAGAGATTCGCACGCAATCTCTGACCTCCGCCCTTACAGCCTCGACATGGCCCGGTACTTCACAAAGAAAGCCGGCAACTTGAACGAAGACACAGAAAAGGAGACAGAGCTGATCAACACCAAACAAAACTGGTCGGCAACAATGGACAAGCTCCAACGAAGCCTTGAAAGGTTCAGAGGCCTCGAGCCAAACCCCGTCAGAAGGGCATTCCTCAACGCACCAACTCTACCGGGACCCACCACAACTACTATTTATTCACAATGAATTTTGGTTTGGGAAAACCCCCTTTTTGGCGAAAGAACTCGAAAAGCTTTCTGTAGCACCCCTGCCACAAACAAACGGGACGAGTCAACATTCGAGCTAGCAATGCCCAAGGCAGAAAAGGAAGACTCCGCAGACAATGCCTGGAATGAGCCTTTGCTACAACAACTCTTCAGTGAAGAAATCAAGGTGCCAGACCTCATCGATTTTGTTTCTGATAAACCTATGATAGTCGTGATTGGGGACAGCAACATGAAGCCTTTCGACCCTCGTATCCTCTCAAGCCCATCTACAATGCCTCTAAAGAACTGGGCCACCTTCTCCAGACCTGCAGCCAGCAAGAAGGAAATGATCGAACAACTTGGTCTAACCCCTCGCGTCCTAGAGTCTAGGTTCAAAACACATTCTGAGTCTGTTGCATTTGAGTTTGAGTCCCTCGAGTCATCTGATGGCCTTACGCCAGAAGATTACGAATTCATAGCCAACCATGTATTCCCATATGCTCTTAATGAAAGTTTCGACCTTTCCGAGTATCCTCTCATTGCATCTTTAACAACTGATAAATTAACTAAATCACAAACAGTTAATAACGATTCACTTGACAAAGAAGCAGACACATTAAACGAATAATACATTAAACACAACTTTAAGCATGTTGTCAAACGAGAGGAAAATCGGGACCAAGCTGTCGAGGAGGTTTTAAACAAAGTGAATTTGGGGACAGCTGAAGAGCCTAAAGAGACGCAAATCGAAAATTTCTTCACCGGCACAGAGCAAGAAGCATTGACTGCACTGCTCTAAGAATTCATGGACGTGTTCGCTTGGTCCTACCGAGACATGCCCGACCTAGATCCAGCCATAGTGGAACATCGGATTCCCCTGAATCCCGAGGCTAAGCCCATCAAGCAGAAGCTACACCGAATCAAGCCAGAATGGTCCTTACAAGTCAAGGAAGAGATCGAAAAGATGCTCCGCGTCGGCTTCATAAGGGTAATCAAATACCTAGCATGGCTATCCAACATAGTCATGGTCACCAAGGCCAACAAAAAAGTACGATGCTGCGTGGACTTCCAAGATCTCAACAAAGCAAGTCCCAAGGACGACTTTCCACTACTAAACATAGACATGTTGGTCGACACTACGACCAACTTCGAGGTCAAGTCCTTCGTGGATGGGTTCGCCGACTGCAATCAAATCAAGATGGTCGAAGAAGACCAGGAGAAAACAGCCTTCACAATCCCCTGGGGAACCTACTGCTACACGGTAATGCCGTTCGAACTAAAGAACACTAGGGCTACCTACCAATGGGCAGCAACCGCCCTCTTCCACGACATGATCCACAAAGAGATCGAAGTGTACGTCGACGACATGATCATCAACCCAAAGGGATCAGACAGACCACACCTCATCGACCTGAGAAAGTTCTTTGATCGCCTTCGAAAGCATTCAATGAGGTTGAACCCTACCAAATGCACATTCGGAGTCATCCGAGGTAAAGTTTTGGGATATATGGTCACCGAATGAGGCATCGAAGTTGATCCTCAAAAGATCAAGGCCATAATCGAAATGAGACCACCGCAAACCCAAACAAAAGTAAAAAGCCTCATAGGCCGCCTGCAGTACATCATTCGCTTTGTCAATCAGTTGACCTCCATGTGCGAGCCAATCTTCCGACTAATGAAGAAGAATGCAGACATCGAATGGAACCCGGAATGCCAAGACGCCTTCGAAAAGATAAAGGTGTACCTTGTGAGTCCTCCGATCCTCTGTCCTCCCCACGAGGAGAAGCCACTTTTTCTATACCTAACTGTGACCGACACAGCAGTTGGAGCCATGCTCTGTCAAGAAAAGAGAGAGTCACGAGTCGAGAATGCCATCTACTTCGTCAATCGAAATTTCCAAGGCAGCGAGCTCAACTACTCAGCCCTCGAGAAAACCTGCGCAGCTCTAGTATGGGTTTTCGGAAAATTAAGACACTACATGTAGTCGCACACAGTGCACTTGGTCTCCAAAATGGACCCGGTCAAATACCTCTTCGACAAACCATCACTGTCAATGAGGCTAGCCAAATGGTCTTTCTTCCTGGCGGAGTTCGACATCAAGTACGTGAACCAGAAGTCAATCAAGGGACGGGTAATGGCCGAACAACTGGCCGACTTCCCAACCGACAAGGCTCAAGGTCCCGAACCACAATTTCCAAATGAAGGAATCTTCGCACTTGAAGGAGAAAATCGATGGCAGTTGTACTTTAACGGAGCAGCCAACAAAAGAGGAAATGGCATTGGAATGCTCTTGGTTGACCCAAAAGACGAGCACACCCCAATCGCCATAAAGCTAAACTTCGAGGTAACCAACAATGTCGCCGAATACGAAGCCTGCACCGCCAGACTAGAGGCAGCCCTCGAAAGAAACGTCCAAAAGATAGAGGTCTACGAGGACTCGGCCCTGATCATCAACCAAGTTTCCAACAAATGGAAAACAATAGACCCAGGTCTGCAAAATTACCACGCCTGCATGGAGGACCTCATCACGCAATTCAGGAGGTCACCTTCCACTACTTGCCAAGAGACCGGAACCGGTTTACAGACGCCCTAGCCACCTTGGCTTCACTCGTTGAAATTCCCGAAGGGAAGGCGATAAAGCCATTCAAAGTAGGAAGAAAGGAAATTCCTGCCTACTGCAGCGAGATCGAACCAGAACCCGAGCCCACCAATGAGCCGTGGTACAACCAGATCTTCCAATACCTCAAGAACGGGGAAACCACCTTCATGAACAAGGAAGGCCAACGCAAAGAAGGAATCAAAGTCAAAAGCATCATGGCCTTAAAATGCCTTGCCTCTCACTTTGTCATCCTTGGGGACATGTTATACAAAAAATGCTACCAAGGACCGCTCCTTTGCTGCATCAGCAAGGAAAAAGCGAACGAGCTCATGAACGAAGTCCACAATGGGGCTTGCGGACCTCATATGAACGCCAGAGCCCTGATGCGGATCATTCTTCGAATGGGCTACTACTGGCTCCATAGAGGCAGACTGCATCCACTTTGTCCGAAGCTGCAACAAGTGCCAACGGTTCTCCAACCTCAACCATCTTCCTCCTCACGATCTCTATTGCATGACTACTCCCTGACCCTTTGCCACTTGGGGAATCGACGTCATCGGGAAGATCGCTCCGCCCGGAAGCAACGGCCACGAGTTCGTCTTGGTAGCCATCGACTATTTCACAAAATTGGTCGAAGCTAAGTCATACATAGTGCTAACTTCCAAGAAGGTCGCACATTTCCTCAAGGAAAATATCATATGCCGAAACGGCATCCCAAACGAGGTCATATCAGACAACGGATCTCACTTCGAAGGAAATGCAACAAACTATTGGCCGAATTCAAAATAACACGCCACAAGTCCTCTCCCTACATGCCGCAAACTAACGGCGCAGTAGAAGCAGCAAACAAAACGCTCGAAAGGATCATCAGAAAGATGACCACACGAGGACGAGATTGGCCCGAGAAGCTGCACCTGGCACTTTGGGGCTACCAAACATCAGTTAGAACAGCCACGGGAGAAACTCCATTCGCCCTGACCTATGGGATGGAGGCAGTACTGCCCGTTGAATTGGAAATTCCATCACTCCGAGTGTTGCTGGAAAACGAGATCAACGAAGTCGAATGGCTCTGAAGCCAACACGACGAACTAGTCCTGCTAGACGAATGCCGACTAAAGGTTATGGAGCACATCCGAGCCTACCAAAGCAGAATGGCTAGAGCTTTCAACAAGAAAGTCAAATCCCGAGACATCAGGGAAGGTGATCTGGTACTCAAAGAAAAGCCTCCCACCCGAACCAACCCGCTTGGAAAATGGGAACCAACATGGATCGGCCCGTTCGTGGTCCAAAAGATCTTCTCCGGAGGTGCCATGAAGCTGACAGACCTAGACGGCAATCCCTTCATGAACCCAGTCAACGGAAGCAAGCTCCGCAGATACTTCGCCTAAAGAAGATCAACTTTTCGTCTCCCGTCACTCATTGTAGTGTCGAACTACGGAGACCTGAGCCCCTCAGTCCGGGGGGACGTAGGCAGCCTTAATTGGTTCGGTCTAAAAACACACAAAAACAAAAAATTTGGATGCCAATCAAGGCTCAGATCAATCCAAACACAAAAATCCAAAAAAAAATGGATGACGTCGAGGCTCAGGCTGCTTCAGTCCACAAAATGAAATAGAAAGGTCCAAAGTTGGACGCCGCCAAGGCTCAAACAAAAAGCAAACAAGAGATCTTGCGTCTCGACAAAGCTTTAAAAGTAAATCACAAATCACTAACGATTACAACATTTCTTGATGAGTACAAGCACGGTCTACTCTCAAGCTCACAACATGCTAAAAGTACAACTTAATACATTTAACAAATAATGTGTCTGCATTGCAATGAATGAATACTTAGGAGGTCATTCTGCGCTACTCGCGCTTGTCCCCTCGCTATTCTTCTCTTTCTTCCCTCGTCCCCTACGAGTCTTCTTCCGCTCCACGAGAGCCAACTCTGTCTCTCTCATTCCAAGCTCAGGGGTCCTCCCCGTCGAGTCAAGCAAACCTGTAGCTCGCAAAGCTTCATTCGCCCGAGCCTCGGTCCGAATCTCCTCCCTGCGAGTCTGCAAAAGGGGACCTCTCTCCGTCAGTCGGTCAATTCTGGTCTCATAGTCAAATAAAGTGTCTCCCGTAACATTCTGAGGGTTAGACCAGGCTTATGCACTTCTAAGGCTATAGCTGAGACGGCACCCTTGGCCCAGAATCGTTTCACGCCTGCTCCCCAAAACCATTTGGCAATATCGAAGGAGGACCACATGAGGGAAAGCAGAATACTTTCATACCCTCAGACATCAATTTAGTTTGTTGGTAAATATGAAATTTTAAATTAATATTATATTATTCATTAATTTTTTAAAAATTTCATAAATTTTATCACGATCAGAAAATTATCGAGCAACTTTCTTGTTGAGGCCAAGGACAATCAAGACACTTTTATGCCCAGACACACGAACAACAACTACAAGCCGGTATGGCAGCATGGAAGGAATAGCTGTTTCTCCCAAGTCCCAAGTTCAGGGACATTATCAAATTAATGACTACATTTGGAAATGCTTGCAAATTGGAGTCTAATATTAGAATTTTATTAATTTACGATCTGAACATTTAGGATAAATTGATAATTAAAACCCCGATAACCTCAGTTAAATCGCATGTGGCACATGATGACTTAACAAATTTTTCTAACAATTATAAAAAAAAATTGATCAATTCTACTAACTTCGGAACCTAAATTGACCTATGTAGAAGATCATGGCCCACATTGTGAATACCACAAAACTTTAGACCTTAAAATGCAATTTGCCCCTAATTAAAAGGCAAAATAAATTTATAAAAGTAAAATAATGGATGACAAAAAGGATATTCTCCTGTATTCTCTGTGACACGGACAATACAGATGGATTTCTTTCTATTTGCTAGTATATTTAGAAGCCTCTTACCACACATCCAACGTATGCAATTCAAGTACTTGCTACTAGTATGCATAGATGACTTGCAAATCGTTCAAATAGATTTTCAATAAATCTGACCAATATAATTTAGCCGTACCATAAAGGGTAGGAAATGTGCGATGATTCTTTTTCTCAAAAAACCTTCCAAGAAATAAAATACCATTGACTCAAAACACCATCCAGCTCCGACTGGGAGGTTGTGACGGCATCTACAGGAAATGAGCACTTTATTGGTCAAGCCACGCGTCGTAAAAGTCCCCATGTTGAGCATAAGTTTGCATCTGTAACAGAAAATAGCAGTTTACTATATTAAGTTTCACAAAATTTCCAAATGACAGGAAAAAAATAATAATAGACAGAAGATATTTCCCATCTTAAATGAAACCTACCCCGATTGTCGAATACTAAACAACATTTCTTATTTCTTCAAAGGTGATTAAAAAATGTATGTTGTTTGGTTGCTAGTAGTCTTTCCTCCTGCTGTCGGAAAGTTCGTTCACAAAATTGTCATCATCATTTTCCAAATCTTTGAAGAGTTCACTGTAGGAAGGATCATAAGCAACTAAGATGCGCACATATTTTTCTGCCTCAGCCTTGCGTCCGTCCGTTGATAAAGCACTGTAATGTAAAGTAACCTCAGATGATTGATTACTAATATTACCCAAATATCTTGGTTCAAATGAGCGGAAGAGATTACTATTTTTTGAGTTCTTAGCCTTGCATTGCATACGAAAAAGAAAAGTTGTTACCTTGCAAGAAACAGCAAGCCTTCATAGTAGTGGGCTTTGCTCTTTGTATCCTGTGGCTCTTCCAACTGAGCTATTCTTTCTAGGTGCAAAATTCCTTCTGCCATTTTCCCCTGTCAAAAAAACAAATGTCGAGACGATAACTCCACTTCCAATTCTATGAGTATGTAAAATATATGTTCATTGACCAATACATGACTTTAAGGATTGGTTACTCTGCTGTTCCACCCCCCCCTCAGTTCCTGTCGTGAATTGGGGTTGTCTCATCCCATTAATCAACGCAATCCAATGGGGCTAATTAAATTGTGTTAAATTACTTAGTATCTATTTAATCAATATCATTGGATAGCATTGATAACTGAAACGGTGCAACCTAATCGTGAAACTCAGAAGTTAGGAAACCTCAATGGCAGAGGTTCTGGGTCCACATTTTCATTGGCTGGCATACCCTATCCTTAACAGCATGAAACTTTTTTGGGATTTACCTGTCGTGCATAGGCAGAACCTGCCCATTGAGATGAAATAATTAAGAGATCAACATTCTCAACTTCAGTCGGTTGACCTAAGAGTGAAAGCTGTGCAAACATAGAGAAGCTAAGATATTAGCAAAAAACGAGAGAAGGATTTTACACAAACAAGTTCAAGTTTGATAAAGCTTGACAATTAAAATAGCTGATATTGATATTGAACACAAGATTAGTACCTTTGTAATAGCGGATTCCAAGTGTTCAATAGCCTCAGCTAGCAGTCCTTTTTGCAAAAGGGTCTGCCCCAAAAGAACTAGCGCTCTAATGTATTCAGGATCCTTGTCAAGTGCTAGTCTGTAAAAAATGTACACATTATGAACAACTACTACCAAAGGCAGAGTCAATTTCCTATAGAGATTAGAACATTACCTAAGCATTACAATTGCTCCATCTTGCTGCTTACTGGCTAAGAGTTGGACTGAAAGCTGTTAAATATCCCAGCCAAGGAGGAAAATAATTAAGTAAATAAATACTCCCTCCGTCCCTAAAAGTTTGTCCCATTTGACTTTTTAGTTGAACTTTGATCACAAATATATGACAATTTAATTATGTTCATGAAATTCTAAAAATTCCTATTGATTCACCATTAATAATATTATCAACAACAACTTTTAGAATTTCATGAACATGATTAATCTCTCATAAATTTGTGGTCAAAGTTCAACAAAAAAGTCAAATGGGACAAACATTTTGGGACGGAGGGAGTAAGAATAAGAGGGAAGTCAATATGGTAGCAAACTGGAATTCAAAAAATACATGGTGTTAGATCAAATTGCAACCTACATTAACCAGTTCAATAGGGGTTAACTCATTAGCAATAATTTTGCGCTTCTGTTCCGGAGGTTCCAATACCATCATCTCAGGTGCAGCCACTTCTCGTTCGTCTACATCTTTTTTTGCAACTAACATGTCAGGTGCCCCCAACTTCTCACGAACATATGGATTTCTGAGAGCTAATTGCTGCCAAATTGAATAAATGTGAATACATTAACTTCTGTTTTTAATATGAAAATACTACAAGTTACTAAATATGTAATGTGTCACAACTTCAAATTTTCAAGATGACCATGCTCTATAAGGTCACATGATATCAGCCTAAGATAACATTGCTCAATAAGTATAATAGGCACTAGTTGCCGAAGATAAACAGAGCATTGCCGCACCAGAGCTGATCAATTAAGGTACTATTAGCATATTTGGAAAGTCTCTAAGGCCCATACAGGTATGCATGAAAATTGATGGGCAATAGAATGATATGCAAGTAACGCATTATCAGAAATGTATCGATGTTTATGATTTCAGATATCTTGTGGCAAGTATTTGTTGATCTTCAACTTTTTGTGTTTCTTGGGCCATGATTAGCTTTTTCAATTTTAGATCTAGTCTGAGAGGAATTTTAAATTTGTTAACAGCATATACTTCATGACTTCTTTTTTGTTGATTGTCATCTTGTTCAACTCTCACTCACCCTCCTCGAGTCTCTAGTCTCGCCAGCGTCTCGCCTTTCACACATTTAATATATGGTCCCACTCTTCCTCTTGACATAAAAGCAAAGCTTCTTATCTTTGAGGGTTTCACTTTGGCAGTGAGAATTTAACACCCTCTTCTGATCCATAAACAGAAGTTTCACTTGTGTTTAACCATATATCCACTGAATTTCCCTCTGTATGAAATTAAGCAATTACCCAAAAATATGAATAAATCATAGATAAAATAAGTTACTGATATTGAGGGTTGGCGATTGAGCTTTCCCTCCATTTATAAAGAGCATCACTTCGGAAACTGGGGCTTACTCCATCCCTTTTCTGTATAGAATTCAAGAATTACATAAAACCATTTTCTTGCATACATAGATTGACTTTAGAAATTGAGCTTCTTCCTTATCCATGCTCTCTTCATCATTTTACAGCAAGGGATCGGGTAATCAGGGAAACAAAAAAAAAAAAAAGAACCAAGGAAACCTTATTTCCCAGGGTAGAGGCCATCCTTGGAACTTGCATGGATAATTGAGTAGCTTAACTGCAAAGTGTAATAATTTTGATGTGGAGACTTGTTAAAAAAGTAGAGAGACCAACCTGAATGAGAGTTAGTAAACTGTTTGAAGCCCAGTACAGTAAGCTGCCCTGCATGAAAAATGTCACAAATGTAAAAAAGACTTGGAAAACACCATGTTGTTGCAAGGATCAATTAGAAAAAGGACAGTAACCACAAGAGCATATATACATGTCATGGAAGAGTTTCACCAAACTGGAATATGAAGTCTGAAAATAGTAGCTTTTCCAGACAAAAGATGAAATTGAGTTGACATGTTTTATTTTTAGCTATTTCAAACCGCATGTTACTATGTTATCCAACAAAGGTTCGAGTCTTCAGACCTCGAGTGCAACATGATATGTTCAACAACCATGAAGAGCCTACTAGTCTACCTTGGCAATGTGAATTTCAATTAGTCATTTATTTGTTTCTGGTGAGACCAAAGCATTGGATGGTAAACAAAATATAAAAAATCAAATGAGGTGGTATTATGAATCTTTGGCCCATTATCTTAACTCTTATAGCTCAAAGTGATCAGAGTTGAAAACCTCAGACCCAAAAGCTAGTCACAGCCCAGGGGTGCACATAAATGTTGAGGCCCTAGCTCGTTGACTTCTTTTCTAGAGATTAATCTTTTGAGGTTTTGGGAGAGAGGGATGTGGCACAATTATGGGAATGAGGGGTATGGGTATCAACTATTATTTAATGTTTATGGATGGAATTACGGGATTTCTAGAAAACAATATCTTTCTAATCATCTTCTATAGGAGCGAGTGGTTTCTTTAGCTTCTCTTTGGGCGTCGGCTAATGGTGCCTTTCGGGGGTTGTCTATTACGGATTTGAAGTGGGATTGGTCTGATGCGATTGTGTGGTTCTTATCTGTTAATGTTTCTTTTTCACTTTTTATGTGTGTAGTGTATTAATGAACTCCTAGTTCGTCTGATTATACATTCCTCATTTTCTAATAAAATTTATTATCAAAAAAAAAAAAGAGGTCAGGAATCTCACCCCTAGTACCAAAAAAAAGGAAGTCGGAAGGGTATGTACCCTTAGAGGAACCCTACATCTGGGAAACATCTTTATATCTAGGGGTCAATTGGGTTTGTTTAGGTTTATCTAGGAGTTTTCCTATGACGCTTTAACTACTGTACTTGCACAATAGTTTAAAGCATCATAAAAAAACACCCTATTAAACACGAATGAACCCAATTGTCACCCCGAATTATATCATTCAAAGAAAGCATATTCTGGGAATTAGGCACGTAAACTAGAATACCCAAGAAGATTATCAGAAGAAAATCGCGGAACCATAACATAAAAACAGTATTACTAAAAAAAGCAATATATGAATATTATCCTGTCCCGAAGACCACTATGTCTTGCTTGCTACCCATACTTAATACGTTAAGGTAAAATTCAATTTGATAACTTCAATTTGAAACCAAATCCAATGTTCGTATTATCACATTTCCGAAGTATAATAATTAGATTATTAGCTGCACAGTCAGCAGTACATAAGACCATAATTGAATTCTATAAATCACTTCAGATAAGGTTGAGAGCACAAGATATGCTGTGGCTTCCATTTTTCAATTGGTCAGCTTTTACTACAAACAAGATACTTGCTTAAGAACTGCTCCCTCCGTCCCTAAATGAATGTCCAAATTTCATTTTAAGGGATATTCTGAAAATGTGTGCTTACATTTCAAAGATGCATAAATATTTTTTTCCACTTTCCAAACATTTAGTTTTGCAAGTATAAAGTGACTAGTGAAAAAAATTTGGTCAAAAAACAATTAGGGACAAAGTTATTTTCACAAATGACACATTTGGGGATAAAAATTTCTTGAAAATTGACATTCATTTAGGGACAGAGGGAGTAAATCAATAAATAGTAAATTCACATGTCAATCAAATTATCTGAAGCGCGATAAGTGAAGCCATTAGTTGTGTTAATGATATTCTTGATTTACCTGGGGAATGTAAAACCCACCAATAAGTATAGGTACAGTTAGGAACCGCAAATAAAACTTGTAGAGCTGCAACCAAAAGAAAAGGAGAAGGTATCTCAGTTTGCTAATAACAAAAATAAACACATGAAAAATTAAACTAGATCAACCAACCAAATGAATCAGTTTACACTGAGATTAAGTTCATACTCCTCCTGTCCCAAAATAAATGTCGCACTTTTTGTATGTTAGTACGAAGGAACTTTGAGCAATAATTTTAGATTAATTTAGTTATCCTAATATAAATAAAAACTTGATATTGATACACCATTATAAATACTATCAATAACAATATTTAAATTTTCATTAGGATAATTAAATTAACCAAAAATTATTGCTCAAAGTTCCTTCCTACTAACATACAAAAAAAGTGAGACATTTATTCTGGGACAGAGGGAGTAATATATTGAACAAAATCCATCAAAGATAACAGCTGCTGGAAAGCAAAAAGCTTTTAAATGAATTAGAAAGGAAAAAATGTGGGAAAAGAACAGGGAGGAGCTGCAATCCAGCAAAAAGGGAAAGAAGAAGCAAAAATTGCTCCCTCTGTTCAAAGTGGCTGCCTGCTTTCAGAAATTTCCACCAAAAATGGTCGTCCTCTTTAAAGGAAGTTACTACAATTATCCTCAAAAAATATTATTATCCAATACGCAATTGCGTTGCTACAATTATATAAGGAGGATCATAAGGGAACTTATGTATATTTGCTACTAAAGTTTCTTACGTGTCACCTTTTTCAAAATGACTCTAGAAGTCAAAAATGGACAATCAATATGCGGAGGGAGTATCTCTTAATTTCTTTTCTGATAGGAAGTATCTCTTAATTTAATAAACAACATGTCAGAAGTCACATGGTCAAACACATAAGATGTTAGAATGAACTGCCTCTAGGTTCAGCAACTTTTGCACAATAGCTGTCTTCAGAGAACTCAATCTTCCAAAAGACTCCAACTTCACTCACCGTTGCTAAGAGGCCAAAAACGCTAGACGTCTTTCTCAAAGAAAGTGCGCTGAGGGAAACCTGATAGAAATAAACCATCAAATCAGTTTAATAAGATACAACAGAAACCAAAAATTGGTACAACCACGGAGACAAAAGCCAAAATATGTATATATACACACACACAGAGTACAACAGCACAAAGCATAATGCAACGTAGGTCCATGCACCTATGCATGATAACCTCTATCAGTCAAACAGATAAATGAAAGAGAGCTATGGCTAGAGAAACCACAACTTCTGGAGTCACGAACTCCCTAAGAAACAAGGGGAAATTGGGAAAGAAGGTCGAACTAAACCATTTAACAACTGGATAGGGGATATTACAGTGAACTCGCAAACACAAACTTTACTGCAGGGCATTATTCATTAACTCCTCATTGGCTAAGATAGACATGACAGCCCAATCGCCTACATCAGATACCACAGTGGATAAACAAAAAGCCTCGTTATTGTAACCTATACAAACCCTGGTGCTTTTGAATTATATCATGTAATACACACCTTATAGCACTAAACTTTCCTGACAGCTATAAATTATAATTAAACAGAGAAAGCTAATTTTTTAATCAACCTGCCTTTAGTGTAAGCATGTTCCCATCTCTCTCACCCTCCCTCCCTCCACCTTCTTTACTCTATAGTCTATACTCGAGCATGCAGTGCATAAGCAGTGATGCACACTGATCATTTCCATTTATTTCCCTCCAAAATGATATAACAAGCGACATGAAGCAGCATCCAGGGATATCCTTGTTTAAGTATCTATTACTCCCCCGTCCCATAATAAATGTCGCACTTTCCTTTCTGGTACGTCCCAAAATAAATGTCGCGTTTCTATATAAGGAAATAGACTTGGTGCAATTTTACTTTTGTACAAACAAGTGAAGCCCATTCCTTAAAATGTTGACAAGTCAAATGCGACATTTATTATAGGAGGGAGGGAATATGTTTTACTGATAGTTACCACAAGATATTAAGATAGCATATATAGTGAAAAAAGAAGTAGTAGACTTCATCAAGTTCCTGGAAAGTAGCACTGGGAAAGTAACATTACACGTTTTTTGATAAAATCCTGAATTCGATCAATGCATAAAAAACTAAAAAGAAAAAGAGAAATGAATTTATACTTGAGACAAGTTTATCAAAAATCAGCCGGAAAAAGAAACGGCAAATCTGATTTTCTGAAGGTTGGCTCAAGATTTTACGAGTAGATGCCTAACTAATGCCCTAGTCTAACAATCTCATTTTGGGACCATAACGAAGGACAGAGGAAGTACATAAACCTAGGACCGACAATGAATCTATGCAGATAGATAGAAGAGTTTTACAAACCTTAGAATGGAAATAAGTTATCGCAAACGGTAGACGGAAGCATATGAAAAAGATAGAATATGAAGAAAGCAAGAAAATAAGAATGTAGTGATGCTAGTAGTTTATGGAATTGTGGGATATTTGCGACGTTGTGGTGTATATGGTTGGAACGGCATGCTAGAATTTTCGAGAATAGATCCTTATCTTTTCTTCTTCTCAAGGAGAGGATTGTATATCTTGCTTACTTGTGGGCATCAGCTATGGGAGCTTGAGGATCATCTATGAGACTTGTGTAGAGATTGGAGAGCTACTTTACATTAGTTTTGATTTTTTGTGGTTTGTTTAGACTACTTTCTATTTTTTTCCAGTTTTTCTTTTTAAAGAGAACACCTCGTCCTCTACTCGGTGTACTTTATTCTCTCTTCTAATAAATTTCTTCTTTTATAAAAAAAAAAAAAGAACGAGAGAAGAAGAACACACAATTAGCTTAAAGTTAAACTCAATTCAATAACAATCCATGTTTGAATAGCTTTGATAGCTTACATGAGTAATATATGCTAAACTATCCTAATGAAACTAGGAAAAGGGAACACTAATCCATACAGAACTGGGAAACTAAATACTAACACTAATCCTACTTAAATAGGAAAACACTAATACTATTCCTACTTAAACTAGATAACTTAAGTACTAACCATTTAATTTGAACTATTACATCATTTTCTGCCTAAATAATAAAACATTGTTACCGAATAATAATTTGTAGCTAGATTCATTGTTTCCAATATTTTGTTTTGTATCATTCTACCCATCATTTAAGAAAACTCGTCCTCATGTTTTGAAGTGATGAAGTGTAATATCACTCATCCCACATCAGAAAGATGTGGAATTTGATTGTGATAGATAAGCTTCCACTGAACTACCTCTGGGCACGAATAACATCCAATGGACGTATGGGTGGGCCTGTGTTAAGCCAAGTGAACCCAAGTTGTTTGTGCTCATGGGCCAATGCGTGGTATTTATGTAGCAGACCTGGTTTTCAGGCTCGGGTCGTTACAAAATGGTTTGAGTGTCGTAATCTAATAGAGGCAAAGGATCAAATCGGAACCCTGGTCGTAAAGCTTGCGAGCTCGCCCATGGGTAAGATTTGTGTATTGATTGGGCCTTGCCCCAAGGATTTGAGTGGGGGAGATTGTGATATCCCTCATCCCACATCAAAAAGATGTGAAATTTAATAAGATTACACTGCACAACCTCTGGGCATCAATAACATCCATAAACTTTTGGACCTAAGTTGTTTGTGCTCAGTGGGCCAGTGCCCGGTGTTTATGTAACGGGTCGAGTTTTCGGGCTCGAATCGTAGAACATCTATAAGATAATCCTTTGAAGCTTGAGTGTCTGAGCCATAATAAGCACAACCTAAGAAAATAGTTGAGAAAGGAGAAGGGACTAAGGACACACTTTTGGCTCAAGGATGTTGCTTGAAACATAGGACCTATGTATTCATAAACATCATAGAAGAAATTTGTATTAGAAACTTGAACTTCAAACTTCTCATGTTCTTGTGGCATGTCTTCAGTTTTGCATACAAGTGATTCCTCAATAGGCTATTGAATATTTTCTTCACGTGAGACGCTATCCTCTTCTAGTGCTTGCACATCCTCTTTCTTTACAGAAGAACCATAAAATTCAGCCTGAGATTTAGCAATCCTAACTTGTTGACTTTGTAAAATATATTGCATCTTATTCAGGCTGTCATATATCTTAACCAAAGTCGATTCGATAGATGAGGTCATTTTTAGCAGACTAATGCTCTAAGAGCCATAATGGTTTATTATATACTCCCTCCGTCCCAGCGAAAGAGCCATCAAATTAGCCGGGCACGCAAAATAAGAAATGTGATGTAGGAAAGAGAAAAAGTTTAAATGTTGTGAGTATGAAAAATTAAATAGGAAAGAGAATGAGTGGGAGGTGATGTAAGAAAGAGAATGTTGTGAGTGTAAAAGTAAAGTAGGAGAGAGAATGAGTGGAGAGTATAGTGATTTAAGGTTTCCTTTTTGGGAAAGTGGCTTTTTAAATGGGACGCCCAAAAAGGAAATAAATGGCTCTTTCGCTGGGACGGATGGAGTATATAAGATCTAAGAAAGATTTTTTTTTTTTTTTTGTGATTAAGAAAACAGAATTAAGAAGAAAGAGAGTAGATTATGAAAATATAATTTATTTTTTTGAAACACGAAAATTAAAAACTCACAAGCAGGCTAAGAAAAAAAATGTTTTTATAAAGAAAAGAACAGGAAGAGGAATCGATAACAGTAACGAAACGGTACAACAAAGATGTCGATCCAGGATCTAGGCTTCGCTGTGATACCAATTTATGGCAAAAAGTAGGCAGCCCATGGAAAAGATAGAATTTTAAGAAAGAGAAGAATGCAGATTAAGAAGAGGGAATCAAGAAGAAGTAGAGAGAGAGAAGAAGAACACACAAATAGCATAAAGCTAAACTCAATTCAATAATCAATCTATGTCTGAATAGCTTTGAAAGCTTACATGAATATTTATAGGCTAAACTATCCTAATGAAACTAGAAAAAGGGAACACTAATCTAAGGGTTGAGAAACAAAACACTAACACTGATCCTACTGAAACTAGGAAAACACTAATACCAATTGTACTTAAACTAGATAACTTGAGTACTAACAAATTAATTTGAACTATTACATCAATTTATGCCTAAATAATAAAACAAAGTAAACAAATAATAATTTGTAGCTAGATTCATCGTTTCCGATTTTTGTTCTGCGTCAATAGGCTATATTTTATCTCCATGCAACAAACATGTTTCCTTGTAGATCTAACCTGGACGCATGTGCAAGCCTGTATCAAAGTTATTCTATTATGCATGGTCCAGAGTTCACAAACATCGTCTTCAATGCATGTTTCCTTGTAGATATAACCTAAAATACTTGAACAAGCCGGTATCACGGTTATTCTATCCAGCATGGTCCACAGTTTCACACATGTCATCTTCACTATAGACCATCATCAAGCTCATCTTCCATGTGTTAAAAAGACTTATATGAGGATCAGACCATATGATACAAATGACAAGACTTTGATAACATAAGATGAGTTGAGCTTATAAGGTCACATTGGATTAACTGAACGAAGTTAAGTACCTGTACATTCGCAAGATGTAAACAAGCAATTAGCAGAGGAAAAATGGAGCCTGAAACACCATGTGGGACTTCCGTCATGTTCTGGAACCACAGAATGCCCTCCTGAAATGTGTTTGCAAGGATATTAGAGTTAAAGATGGTCTGAGTATTTATAACACGAAGATGATAATTCATTGCATTGACAAGCTGGGTTCGTTATTTTATACTTATTAAATTGTAATAGTAGAGTGGTTAGTCATATAGTATAGGTTATAAAAAGAAGGGCACATAGATCTGCTCAAGTAAGTCCATATTTGCGAAAGGCTAGCGCCTCTCTAGCCCGCCTCGACTTTTTGTGGGGTTAACCGCCTTTTAGTTTTGTGGCGGGTTATTGTGTGCCTTCTTGGCCCATGCGAGGCCTTTCTTGGTTATGGCGAGAGGCGTGAGGAGTCCGCCTTTGTCGAACGACACAATGGCGTATGTGTAATGTTAAACTAGGTCATTTTGTAATTTTAGTTTTAATATTTTAACTTAAAATGCGTTCTTATGGGAAAACATGGGGTAAAGAAAGCTTGTGTCGTGCATGAGAAAGAAAGATATCTGTAATTTCTCTTTAGCGATCAAAAGAAAATACTCCCTCTGTCCCACTTCAAGGGTCCTACTTTTCCTTTTAGTCCGTCTCACTTCAAGAGTCCCTTTCTATAAATGACAAGTTTTGAACAGTGTTTCGGACATTTATACCCTTATAATTTCTTACAAAAAAACTATTCATTATATCCTTAATGTTAACATATTTACAAAAAAACCAATCATTAACTACTATTCCCTATCCCACATTTAACTTTTACATTCTCTCTCCTCTAATCTTCTAACCACTTACAAAAAAATCAATCATTAACTACTATTCTCTACCCCACATTTAACTTTTACATTCTCTCTCCTCTAATCATCTACCCACTTACAATTCTTTATTCATTTTTTTAAATTTTTCTTAAGAAACGTGAAATCCAACCCCAGGACCCTTGGTCTGGGACGGAGGGAGTAAGTGATAAATAACGAATTAGAATGACGACAAAGAAGTGTTACAAAAACACTACCGATAGCTTGCTTTACTCTAATTTTTAAAGGGAGTTTTGCAAATTATATTATGTTTACTAATTTACTTTTTTTTCCCTCTTTACTATGGGTCTCCTTTTGTCCTTTGAAGTTTTAACTATATCTTATGCTCATCTATATCTTATGCTCATCTCTGGGCATGGAATCATACATTTGAAATTATATATTCGAATTCACTTATTTTCACGCTTTAAAACGACTACTTGTTTACTGATTTGAACATCAAATGTGTTTTATTGTCTTAGAATTCTCACTTTTGAGGTGTTTTAATTATGTTAAGTTGCTATTACATGTGAAATTGTTACCTTATTAAATGCAAAATTCTTGTTCTTAACATTTTTAATCTTTATTTAGTATATTTTACATAAATATTATTGTACTAGTTTTTTTGTTCTATTTTACCGCCTTGCTCGCCTTTCGGCCACCTTTCAACCGCCTCGCCATTCGCCTTTTCTAGCCTCTCACCTTTCGCCTTTAAACAACTATGAGTAAGTCAAGGTTAGCTTTCAGTTTTTTTTAATCCTTTTTGTTAAATCAGGTTTTGCTATCTTCTCTTATCTGTTTTTCTTATATGAAACAAAATTGTCAACGATCAACATTTTCTGCATCATAATTTCAGCATCGTACAGGGTTAAATTTACTGTCTCCGACCCAAAACGACTGTCCATTCTTGACTCTTAGAGACATGTTGAAAAGGTTGTTAAGCAAATCAGTAGCAAATAGATGCCCTTCTATCATCCTTGTAGGCTTATGCATTCCTGGTACATATTGGAAAAAATGGTTAAGGTGATTGCTGTAATTTACTAAAAAATGGATAGACATTTTGGGACAAAATCTTTTGAAAATGGACAGATGTTATAGGACGGTGGGAGTGCAAGTTAAGCATGGATACGTTCATGCTTCATACAGTTTCTAAATCTTTTTTTAACAATATATTTGATTCCTGACGCTTGCAAGAACACAATCAACAGGACCTTGCTCACCTCTGCCACATATAAACCTTCAGATTAGAAACACATAATGGACCAACTAAACATACTGAACATGTTCAAAAATTTATACTCATTATCTTTATGGTAAGACACTGCATGGATGTCTACTGCTCTACAAACTGAATTTTCAAATCCTATTTGGAGGAAACATAACTTTCTACTGATTTTGATACATTTAAGTAAGGGAATCATTGCTCGTCTAGGCAATGTATTATGACCCTATTTTCGCAAAAGAAAACATACTAACTAACGACTGAGTAGTATAAAGAACTTTTAAAACTGTTTTCAATCAATGCAACATAATATATTTTTAACGGATGACGTTAAATTTAAACGGATACTGATGTCGCAAGCCACATAATCAAAAGACCAACTCTCGTTAAGAAAACTAACACTTGTTCAATATTTAACGGATGTAAAACCTTCCTACCCTCAAAGCCTTTAACTTCAACTTCATCTTCCCAAAATTAACCCACCTCCACCCTCCAACCCTAAACTCTCATCTCCCCCAAATCCACCCACTTCCACCATCGCCTCCACTTTCCTGCGCCTTCCCCACCCTCCATTGCCGCCCCTCTTCTTCCCCTTCCTCATGTTACTCCAACTTGCCAGTGAGTTCACCTCCATCTTCTACCGAATCTGGATTCCTCTCTCTTCCTCACCAACAGCCCTACCTCCACCGTCACCTCCATCTTCAACCTTCGAAAATCTAGGTTTTCAAAAAAAAAACTGGGGTTTCAAAATTAAATCCCAGATTTTGAATTAAATTTTTCTGAGATTTGGCAGATTTCAAAACTTTCGGTAATGTTATTGTTGGTCTGTTTATCTTAAAAATCCCAAAAATCTGGTGAAATTAATTTGTGGGGGTGTTGATTGGAATATGGGTTTAATGGAAAAAGGGAATTGCGTTCAAATTTGGATTTTGTTCATTTTGTAATGTTGTTTATGTATTGTTGATGACGATGATGATTGCTGGATTTTAAATGATCGAGTTATTTGAGTGGGGTGTGCTGGGGACTGAGTGTGGTGGTTTGTGACGGTGACAATGGTAATGGAGTGGTGGTGGTTATGGTGGTGAGTTGGGAAAATGTGGTGGGTGGTGTGGTGGTGGCTGTTGTGATGGGTTGGGAAGAGGGAAGGGTGCTGGTTGGTTTCAGAGGGATAATGAACAACTTTCATTAATTTTTCGACAAAAGTTTTAACATCTTAACCCAAAAATTGCCGACTAGGTTAACCAAATAACATTTTAGTTGCCAAGTCAGATTTCAGTTAACATTTTAACGCCGTTAGCTAAAAAAATGGTACATTGCCTTATTGAAAATGGATGCAAAAGTGCGTTGGTCATCTCTGTCACTAGGGAATATGTTGCCTTGCATGAAAAAAAAAAAACTCTAAATTATGTTACCTATGTAGGTCGATTGACCTTTAAGTAAGGAATGTCGAGATGATGGTTTTATTATATTTATTTGTATTTAAATTTCTGATCAGAAACTATAATGTTAATTAATGAAAAATAAGCATAGAAGAATGTACAATTGGTAAACTGTGATGTAACGGATATTTGAACAGAAGTAGGGAAAGACCAAACTAATATTGACATAAGTATTAAAAAAATGACATGAATGAGTGTGGTCAATTGGAGGACCTTTCTTTGGACCAAACTGAGCAGCGAAATAAATTCAAGTAGCCAACCCAGCTGATTGGGACTAAGGCAGACTGACTTTTGTTTAAACATAGAAATCTTAGCTGATGCGGAAGGGTTATACAAAAGAACAAGACCATAGAAACCTACGATAACCAATCCATATAAACGATGACAGAGAGAACACCAAAAATATATTCAACCCAAAATTGCAATTTGGTGGTAACTAAAGATGCAAAAAAAAAAAAAAATTGTTCACCTCTTAACACCCACCAAAGATAAATATAAGAGAAGGATGACACCGGAGATTTTAACATTCATTTCTAGGCAGCTGCACAGGTGGTTTGGACAAACGCTGATTTGAGTAATGAATAGGAACATGCATAACAATATAATAATCTAAGAGGAAATTTGCCAACTTACACAATCAAAACCAGAATAATGATCCAGTGACATTCTGCGGATGCTCGCCACCCCCAATAGAAAGCAAGGAATCTGAAATTATAAGCAAAGGACTTACTGGGGATATAAATACAAGCAACTGAAACTACTAAATACATGACAAGTGTTAACCACCAACTTATCTAACTTTTAGTTTTTAGAGAGAGGATCCAATGATATATATATCTAAACTAAACCCTGCCTATCATGTGCAGCTTACTCCCCCTCACCCCACCCTCAAGACACTTTTGTCGTGACTAAACCCTGCCTGTCATGCAGTGGCAGATCTAGGATGTCTTGACTGCGGGTGCACAATTTAAACTACAAAACTTCAAACAAAATTTTTTTTAAACGCGATTAGGTTACGAGCCCGTCTGGTGCACAGTTTGAAAAACGGAGATTTTGAAACAATTTTTGAAATGGAGCAATTAAAAAGGGACATTCTTTTAATGTGTTTGCTGCATTATTTTAAAATGCTATTTTATAATTTGAAAATTTGTTTTAAACAACCCTATTAGGGATATACCATGATTTATTTATAGTATTATATCATGTATTAATTATATAATATATTGTATTTTGAAAAAATGACTTGATTGACTAAGAATAAAAATATTTTTGATTAAGACCAAATTTACAATAAAAAAAAAACAAGGATTGATTACATAATAAAGAAAAATGGTATATCCATGTTAATGTAACAGCCCACCCTAAAAAAAGACATATCCCAAGATAGGTTATTCCCTTCTTACAAACCCCCCCACCTTCAATCTTAGCCATTAATTTCCTCCTAATTCTATTTCCTTTTCTCCCATTCACTTTGTATTACCCTCTGTTACCATCTGTTTTTATAATATTGTCGACAGCAAACCTCCGACCATCTAACGGCAGTATTTATGATTTTCCTTGCTAATCTTTATAACTGTTTAATATTTTTATTATCCTTACAAATCTATAAATTGTGGAACTAAAAAAATCCACATCCCTCTTCTCTATTTCTGCAAATCTTTGGTCTAAACTTGAATAACCTTGGTTTAGAACTCTTTGTTTATAACTCAGTCACCCACCCATATCAGCGGGTGCACTTAATAAGTAGGATTAATAAAATAAAATAAAAATTAACTACAAATTGGAATTGTGCAGGTGCACATGCACCCCCAGCTACAAGGCAAGATCCGCCCCTGCTGTTATGTGCAGCTTACTCCCCCTCACCCCACCCTCAACACACACTTTTGCCACGACGGCATATGAAGAGATAAAGAGAGGTGCATATTAGGTGCATCACTAGCGAAACAAAGTGCTAAAGATTAGTGTACTAACAATAAACCGCTAATACTGCGGGGGTAAACAAATGCAAAGAACTTTGATACCATGTGCATTAAAACTTAAAGTTGTTAGAGAGAGGGTCCAACATAGTAGATCAAGCCTTAACAATAACTCTACGCTTATAATGAACCATCAGGTATCACCTTATGATATTAAACGAGGCTAATCATAGGCAACACCCCACCCCCAAAGACCCTGTGTCGTAATGAAAACCTCAGATGATAAGCAACAACCCCCCCAGACCTTGTGTCGCAATGAGTGTAGTGGTGTCCAATGTCCAGGTCACCACTAATAGAGTGCATTCAGTTTTCCCAAATTATGGCTCTTCCTATCTGGTTCCAATTTCTTAGTACCACATACATCAATTTAGACTAAACAACCTTCTACTAAAAGTTATTATGACCTGTAAATAGAGCATATTAATCCATTAACTCCAAAGATCAAAGGCATGAACATCTGACAGGAACTAGTGTGCTAGTAAGAAACCAAAGGAAATGATCCTTCTGTTCCACATCCGCTATTAAATTTTGGGACGTTTCACTTAAATAGTCCACTCAAAAATTAAGCTAAAAATTATGTTTTTTCTCAAAAAAAAAAAAAATCATGATCAAAATACAATATTTGTGTCTTGTTTTTTCATATTACAAAAGTGTAAAAAAGTTAAAATTTTAAAAGTCTGACTTGCAGAGTGGACTCTTAACGTGGATTGGAGCTCTCTATATGCTTCCTCGGTTTTAACCTTCCATTTGGAATGTTAATGTTAGCGATGCTATCCATTAATAGTAAGAAAATTACTTAATAGTATAAATGTCAAGATCTGGTAGATGAAAGATTACCTGGACAGAAGTGTATGCTAAGAGCCACATAAATGAGGGGCAACCAGCTGCCTGCCTTTCTCTCTGGAAGAGTGTGAACTGGTCCTTGTAACTTCTTCCTGAGAGAGGTGGTGGGAACGGAGGAGGCACTTTAAAAAATCATTAGAAAGTCAAAAACATAGTTTAAGTTAAAACTGCCCGAAACCAATTAGATAATTTGTGTCAACAAATTCTGTTGGGTTAGAAGTTCACAAATGGAATTTCATTTTACTCGCTCCTTTCCAAGAGAAGAGTCATACTTTCCTTTTTCTCGTGTCCCAAAAAGAGTCTTGTTTCTAAAAAAAGACACAATTTCATGAAGGTACAAGCAAGTAAAGCTACATTCTTGAAAAGTTTGACGTGTCATATTAAAGCCTTTTTTTAGGAAGTGGGGTGTATCTTTTTTAAGGATTAATTTGATTTAAAAAAAAAAAGATAATCCCACCACCCACCCAGACTCCAATTTGAAAAGGGTACCTTATTTCTTTGTGCTACCAAGGATGTTATATTTTTATAATGTCGCAAGGAAGTGATTCCCAAATAATTCATGTCAGACAAGCCCTTAAGAGAGACCATGAAGTGTAATAAAGAGGTAAATCACAAAATAACAAGCCTATCAAATGTCTATCGCCAGATTGGTGTGTGAACTACAGGGAGTCCGATGAAACACATGACCATTTGTTTCTTCATTGTAATATTGCTCACAATCTTTGGAATAGTTTGTTTCATGTGGCTGAAGAAGGATGGGTGAGTCTGGAGTCCATTTCTTCTTTTCTCCAAACTAAGTTCACAAGATTTGGTAAAGGAGGAGATGCGAAAATTTTATGGGATCGTGGGGCATTTGCGATTTATTGGTGTCGTTGGATGGAGAAGGACTCAGAGATTTTTTAGAATAAGTTTTTACGGAAACAATCTCTTGTGGGAAAAAGTGGTGGCCTTGGCTTCTCTTTAGGCTTATGCAGATGGTTCCTACCGAGGGTTGTGATTGTCGTTGAATGTCTTGAATAGTGATTGGGTTGCAGCCATCGCTTAATTGTAGCTTCATGTTTTTGTATTTTTTTTCTTTCCTTTCCAAGTGGACTGCTCGTTCACCCTGTGTAAAACAAAATCTAGATAACATGCGTGATCCTAGACACTTGAATTAAGAACAACTTGAAAACTACAATAGAGAAAAGATTGCATCACAAGAGACACCATCGTGATTTTGTTCCCTATGAAGCATGGATACTCCAAAATGGACTCTACAGAGAAGTCATGTATGAAACATGTGCATGTGCACATAGTACAAGGCTCCAAGATTGGTTAAATATTGGATTAGTAATAGTTACATAGTGGGCACTTGATAGATAAGATGGGGTAAAAAATAATTAATTGTTCTTTTTTATAACAAAGGGCAATAATAGCAAAACAATAGATAATTGCTTATTTGATGATTTCAACAAGATAAAACCGCCTGAAGGGGAGTAGTGTGAAAAATCTAGGACCAAGAATCCAGACTCATGTCCACGAAACATTAGTCTTGATAGTATTATTTTTGCTTATTAATACATTTTCTTCGCACAGCAAGGCATAGATTTAATTTATATTGTTAATCTCCGGGTTAAGCAGCATTGATTAATAGGGTCCTTGTACGTTAGACTTTTCTATGTATTCCTCCACACATTTATTTGTGTACATGTGTGTGCATGTGCATACACATTAGCACATAGTACATACACAGCAGATACACACACAAATATTTATATTGAAAATTTTCCATATCCTTACTGCATCATATCTATAGGATCTTGATGAATCAGTGCACCCACCGTCTATTTTCTCTTTTGTGTCAAGGATACCATTCTTGTATCACACATGAATCCATGTAGAGTATCAAATTATCGAATTCCCTGCTTCATATCTTCCACCGTATGAATGCAACTTGAACTTCTTCCTCTCATTTCAAAAATCAATGGGGCTACATTCAAGTAAACTGTGTTACGCCAACTCAATTTGAGATGTCAAATGCACACATGCAACATTTGCCAGGTAACAAAATCTCCCAATTTTGAATCTAAGCATCGTGAATCTGTGAAGTCAGAACTTGAATTGGCATGTACTTACATAAATAATTTTATTCTCCCTCCATCCCTAAATGAATGCTCAATTTCATAAAAATGTTGTTCCTAATGAATGTCCATTTTTCGAATAAGTTACTTAATCCTACTTGTCAATGTTTTTGATAGGAAAAATAGAATTATATTTAAAAGAATGACAAAGGTCAAACAAATGGACTAGCAGTCCATCTATTACAAATTGCAACCCAATCTCTTTTCAAATCATTAAACGATAATCCTCTGAAACCTCCATTCGCATACGTCTAAAGCGAAGCTAATGAAACCACTTTATCCCACAAAAGTTGCCTCGGTAGATAGGATTTTTGAAAATCCTCGTGTTTTTTTCAAACCAAATACACCAACAAATTGCATAAACCCCGCACCCCCACAAGCGTCTCGAATTTTCTTCTTACCAAACCCTCTATATTGAATCTCAAGAAGAAAAGAAATGTGATCAGGACTCACCCACACTTCATTACCCATACTTCATTCGCCACCTCGAACAATCGATTCCAAAAATAATGTGCAAGGTTGCAATGGAGGAAGAGATGATCATGAGTTTCTTCAGACTCCTTGTAGTTTACACACCAATTTGGCAATAAATGGGTCGTCGAAGCTGCAATTTATCGTTAGTAACGAGTTTATTAAGCACTAAAAAGAGGCCTTGACTTCCAAACACGATAAGAAGAAAAGTCGATGGAATGGGATTCCGAATCAAGAAATTAAGAAAAGATTTACAAGAATAATTCCCGGAGCCCTCTAAAACCTAAACTCTATGATCTTGTTCGATAAACGAAATGAGATAATAAAGAAAGAAGATTAGCAACTTCATCTGACTCTCTTATCATTTAAATTACGAAAGAAATGAAAATTCAAGGATAAAGAATCTCCCCTCTCCCCAGCCTCCCAAAACATTGCAATAGAAGATTCAAGGACGGTGGAAAGCCGATATAAACGAGAAAACCGATATTTGAGTGAACTGCATTCATCTTCCCATAAACGAATCTGAACCCCATTACCTACCTTCAACCGAATTAAAGGATTGAAAAGGTTGGGACACTGATGAATAAATTTTCATGGGCTTTTGTGTAAACATGAAATTCAGAAAATATGATCCCAACCATTATTATACATTCGTAACTTGGTCTTAATCACTTTATGGCAAATATTTTGAGGTTCTCGAGTAAAACTCCAAATCCATTTACTCACTAAAGAGATGTTCTGACTGATCAAGTTACCTAATGCCAAACCACCCTACTCCTTTAGACGACAAACTTTATCACATGCCAAAAGATGATCTCTTTTTTCCCAAGCCTTCCCACGAAAAGTTCCTCATCATTCTCTCAATTCTTTCGACTACCACGGTTGGAAGTTTAAAAGACAGAGATAATACAACGTAAATACGTAATACTAGAAAGAACAAGATCGCACGTAATACTAGAAAGAACAAGATCGCACAAGAGTAATGCGCACACCCAAAGAAACATAAAGCCCCTTTGCAACTAGTAAGGCGCTTGCTAACTCTTTCTACCACCGGATCCCAACAACCTCATCCATATTAATCCCTGCAATCCCACACTAGGCAATTAAGTTTCAGCACGGACACTTTCTCAAAAAGGAGAATGATGAGCATTTTTGAAATTCAGGATCCGCTGACTCGGCTAAAAAGTATCCAAACTTTGAACACTTGTGCAAGGACACGAGCCGCCATAAATGATCATACCTCTTGCGTGTACCATAATGAAATGTAGTGAATAACGAAAGAGAAAAACAGAGCTTTACCTGATAATTGAAGACACCACAATGACCCCTCTCTCTCTTGTAACATTGTTAATCTTGGTGTCCCATAAATTTATTACGCACTCAACAGAAATGTAAATAGTTAGGGCTTCAACTTACTGAACCAAACAAGGGAAAAAAGGAGTTTAGGCTTCAAATTCCTCAAAGTTGTTGTTTGAGGCCGCTAGACAAGTGAAGCAAAATTTTGAAACATCGAAGGGTCAAATTGAAACTTTTACCCAAATGCAGCAGTAGTCGACTTCCCAGCTATAAGCTTGCACTCTCTTGCACTCTCGCCTGCCTCGCAAGCCTTTAACAACCCTAGAATTATGGTTGGCTGTGTCCAACCTCGCATAAGACGAATCCGAAAAATATCCCATACTAGTGTCGGTGTCAATACACATCAATACGGGTGTATGAGACTAAAAATGTCTAGCCTTTGATGGCATTCGCCTTCTTTTAGCAAGTGATGGTACATTTGGTCTAAGAGGAACTCTTAATGCCCATTTGATTGCTAACAGTCCTCTGAATGGACCTTATGCTAACTCAGTCAGCACTTTACGTCATTCAGCACGTTTGCCAAGAAGCTCTTAATGAGCTCTAATCAGTCGTGATGATCCAGCCCAATCTCACTTGTTGATTAGGTCAGCAAATTATCCAACTCACTCAGCACCGTATTAAGCATTAAGCATTCAGTGCTTGATGTTACAAAAAACACCCTTAGTCTTGTTGCTTCCAAGAAAAAGCCAATTTTTCTTTATTTAAGGATAGAGTTATTTGCCATGCTTAGCTTGGGGCCTCTAGATTGGATACGTTTAGAGGAGTGTCTATTAAGACTATAGCAAGAGACCAGAAAAGGGTGTTGCATTAGTCTCTATTACGTATTTCTTTTCTTTTGATTCTATTTTTTGTTCGGGTAGATAGTTGGTTCACTATGGTTGTATTCATTGTCCTTGTTCTAAAAATACTTCGTTAATCAAAACAATAGTATATATATGCATACATACACATATAAATATGCTCGTATGGGCACGTAAATACACACTAATTATTAACTGGGTTAAAGTAAGACTTAGAAAATAAAAGGAAAGAGAATAGTGGCGGGATGAGAAGGAACAAAAGTGGACAACAATTTTCTTTTATTTATTTTAATTCAAATTGACGTAGTTCTGGTGTCCCGGCCTTTCCAAGGAGGGTCTTCTCCCTTTCTGAATGGTTTAAACAATCTCCATCTAAACCAGCATTCATATGGAATCTAGTGCTCAAAGCAGGCACTCCGCTTGATCTTGAATAGTAATTGTGCCAAAAAAATGTGAGGAATTGGTACACTTGCTTCCAGTATTTCCAATCAGATGTGTCCACCCAAAATATCATCATCCAAATATCATGCGGGGAGGCAGTTATGCTGGATGCCTCAAAACGCAAAATGATCATCGGTAACCTCCCCATCAAAAATTTCTCAAGATAAGTAAAAACACAGGTAAGAATACTATCTGGTCTTGGACATCAAGAGAACCATTTGGCTTAGGTGCGTAAAGGGGTCAACTAAAAGAACCGAGCAATATGACACGCCACAAGTAATTTTAGAGGAAGGATTGTAGAGCTGAGTTAGTAAGTCATGTTGTCAGTTGCAGATCAAAGAACGACAAAAACAACAATTAAACTACCAAACATTGACGGTGTAATGTATTGTAGCAGGAATATAACACTCACATTTAGGAAATATTTCCCCAATTATCTTCAACTTTTGGAGTTGAAGGATGAGTATGGGAAGTAACACAATTCTTAGACTCAATGTCGATAGAGGGATCACTATCCACCTGCAAAAAATACAGTTGTCACTTACGGGAGAAACAACAAGCAATTCACATGCATAAGTTACAAAATACTCGCCACTCTAATTACTGTCATTTCTCCAAAAACATATGTACAGAAATGAATGTCCATTTCTAAAATTTCGAGTATGTGCCACTGAAAGTGATTAAAGTTCTTAATTTTGAAAGGCCAAGAATAAAATCAGAACCTCGGTGATAGTAAAGCAAAATGGGCGGCTTCCAAATAAACGAAATTCGTTGTAACTCACTAAGCTTACCAAGGCAGCCCAGTAAGATCATGGACACCATCAAGAAACGAAATGAGAGCACGAACCGGAAAAATAGATTCCTCACCGCCACCACCACCTTCTCCAAGTCCAGCAATGGATTCGGCAGTTTCGAAACCATCATTATCAAAACCGCCGCCAAATCCTAAATCCGGCTGAGTCGCGGACGAGTCTCCGGCAGGGTTGGAACTATTGGAATCCAAGTTGCGAGTAGAGAAGAGGCGAGAAGATGAGTAACTATTGGGCGAAGACGAGAATGGTGAGTGAAAGCCATTTTTTGAGGTTAGGAAGCTAAGTAGAGATAAGGTTCGGAATCGATTCGGCTCCATGGGGGAATCATTTGAAGAAGAAGGAGAAGAGGAGAAGGAGGAGAATATGGAAGGAGAGATCGCCGGTATTTGTCGGTGGTGGTAGCGGCGGCGTAGAAGATTTGAGAGCAAGAGCTTTGGGGTGGGCATGGTGGTGATGACTGCAAGGGAGTTATTGCCGGGGTTTAGGTGAAGTGACAGCCTGACAGGACCTGATGGTGGTGAGAAGGGAGTAGGGTATAAGTATAACTGGTGAAAGTACCTACAACTTTTTTTTTTTCCCTCGAGGTATGACATTTACTCCTTCTGTCCCGCTACAAACTGCACACTTTCTATTTTGGGCGTCCCATTACAAACCGTTCACTTCCTAAAATGGCAAAGAATCTTTACTATTCCTTCCACTTATTCTCTCTCCTACATTATTTTAATACTCACAACATCATTATAATTTACTATTCCCTCCACTCATTCTCTCTCATATTTTACTTTTACACTCACAACATTTATATCATTATTTTTTTCCTTAATTTCCGCTCAAACAGTAACAGTGCGGTTACTAGCGGGACGGAGGGAGTATATAATTAACTAGTACTCCCTCCGTCCCTGCCGAGTGGATACTTATTTCCTTTTTGATCCGTCTCAGCCCAATAAAGACTGCCCAAAATGGAAGGAAATCTTTACTATTTTTCCCACTCATTTTCTATCATATTTTACTTTTACACTCACAACACTAATCAAATCACTATTCCTCCCACTCATTCTCTTTCCTATTTAATTTTTCATACTCACAACATTTTCTTCCATTTTTTATCTTTCTTACTTTTCCTTAATCTGTGTGCCCAAATTTTTGGTATCCACTCGGCTGGGACAGAGGGAGTATTATCTTACCCGTACCACTGGCACGATGATGATGATACACAAATTAAAGAAATAATGAAATCGCCATCCTTTCATCCAAAAAAATAATAAAAAAAAAAATCTACCCGATACTCTGATGATTACTTTATTTCATAATCAACATTTGATGGAGGGTGGTTTGTAGGGATGGCCAAACCGGTTCCGGGCCCGGTTCCGGTTCGAAAACCGCCGGTTTCGATTTGGCAAAAGGGTGACCCTTAATCGGCCCGGCCTAATCACGGTTCCGGTTACTCCGGTTTCGGTTTTCTCCCTGATTTGCTCCGATTTCGGGCTTTTTCGATCCAGTTCTGGTCCGGTTCCTTTAAAAACAAGGAATCTTCGTCCGGTTCACGGTTCCGATTCCGGTCCGGTTCACCATTTATGTGACCCTTAACCGGCCCTTATCCACCCCGATTCCGATTTTCGTGGCGGTTCATGGCGATTTCGGGCTTTTTCGGTCCGGTTTGGCCATCCCTAGTGGTTTGTTTGTATAACTGCCATAGAGAATACTCCCTCCGTCCCATTAATAACTTCACCTTTTGCCATTTTGGGTGTCCCGTTTAAAGCTTCACCTTTCCTTTTTCGGCAAAAAATCTTTACTATTTCTTCCACTCATTCTCTCTCCTATTTCACTATTACACTCACAACACTTTTCAAATTTACTATTTTCTTCACTCATTCTCTCTCTTATTTTACTATTACACTCACAACATTTTCTTCACCCTTAATTTGCGTGTCGAAATCAAAATGGTTAACTAAATATTGGGACGGAGGGAGTATAAGAAAGTCGATTATTCGGGATCGTTATCCATTTAGGGTTATTTAGGGTTAGTAAAAAAATATTTTCTTAATCACCTTTTACCATTATTCATTTTTCTTAATCCCAACCCAACCCATTAATCATATAAATAACTAATAATAATTATAATCCATAACCCATCCCCTATCCTATTTTTACCCAAGGTTCGAAACAAAAAACTTAAGTAATCATGACGAATAATTGATTTAGGTATAAACATTTTTCTAAAATCATTTTTTTAAGATTCTAGAATCGTTTAAAAACTTAATTATATATAATAATTATTATTATGTTAAGATGCACTCCTTAAATAAATAATCATAATAAAATAAAAGAGAAAAATAAATAAATCAAATTGGAATATACATAAATAAAAAAGAAAAAATACTCAATTTAAATATTTTTTTGAAAGAAAGAGTATACTCCCTCCGTCTCAGCCCAGTGTACACTTATTTCCCTTTTGGTCCGTCTCAGCCGAGTGTGAACTACCCCTTTTGGCAAAGATTTTAATATTTTATATTCTCCCTACCACACCCACTCATTAACTCCATTCATTCTCCACCATACAATTTATTCAACCAACCACTCATTAACTTCGCTCATTCTCTCTCTTCATTTCCTACCACACATTTTCATTATCTTAATAATATTTCTTAATTATTGTGCCCAAAACCTTGGTTCACAGTTGGGTGGGACGGAGGGAGTATATAAACCCTAAACCTTTTTTAAAGGAGTATACTAAATAATTAAAAGAAAAAAAAATGATCATTTATTTATAATCGGTTTTTCTGTAAAAAAAAACTTAAGTCATCTGCAAAAAGAAATAATAGTTAAAAAGGAAAATAGGAAGGAGAAAATGGAAAAGGAGGGCGGGAGAATTTGGGTCGTTGGATCACTTTTCTAACTTTAAATCTGAACCACCACTTATGTGGTAGATAATAATTAAAAAAATAAAATAAAATTTCTAAAATTATTTTTTTAAAAAGATTTTAAAAACGTTCAAAAATTTAATTATATATAATAGTAATTATTATGTTAAGATACACTCCTTAAATAAATTATCCTAATAAAATAAAGAGAAAAATAAATAAATTAAATTGGAATACACATAAATAAAAAAGAAAAAAAATACCCAATTCAAATATTTTTTTGAAAGAAAGAGTAAATATAAAACCTAAACCTTTTTTTAAGGAGTATACTAAATAATTAAAAATAAATAAAAAAATGATCATTTATTTATAATCGGGTTTTCTGTTTAAAAGAAAAAAAAGGAGGCGGGCAGTTATGGGAAAATATGGAAAGTTACGGACGGTTATGGAAAGTTACGGACGGTTGAAGGAGGGGGGGAGGATTTGGGAAGTTATGAGAAATTACGGACGGTCATGGGAAGTTACGGACGGTTGAAGGAGGGGGGAGGATTTGGGAAGTTATGGGAAGTTACGGACGGTCAAGGGAAGTTACGGATGGTTATGGAAAGTTACGGATGGTTGAAGGAGGGAGGATTTGGGAAATTATGGGAAATTACGGACGGTTGAAGGAGGGAGGGAGGATTTGGGAAGTTATGGGAAGTTGCGGACGGTTATGGGAAGTTACGGATGGTTATGGAAAGTTACGGACGGTTGAAGGAGGGAGAGAGGATTTGGGAAGTTATGGAAAGTTACGGACAGTTACGGAAAGTTATGGACGGTTACGAACGGTTGAAGGAGGGAGGGAAGATTTGGGCCGTCGGATCACTTTTCCAACTTTCATTCTGAACCACCACTTATGTGGTAGATAAGTGACGGCTATATGGCCTTGTATTGTATAATAAACTAGTACTCCCCTACCCGTGCCAATGGAACGGTAACAGTACGACATAAATAAAGTGTGGTTGAGATCAGGATCCTAAAAATGCAGTAAATCTAGTATCTATCATCATACTATAAATAATCAAACAACAAAAAAGGGCAAATATACTAAACTCTTAAAATTTCTATTTGATTACAAGAACAACAATATTGATGATCTCTTACATAAATAATAGTTCGTGATTCCAATTGAAAATTTTCATAATAAATTTGTCTCTTAGATATTTGACACCAAAAGAAAAAATAGAAAGTAAAATCACCTTCCACAATATCGCTAAATAAGATTGACAAAATACAATTTTATTATTATAACCAAAAAGAAAATTATAAGAAAGTATGATTTCAATATAACTATCCAAATTACATAATCTCAAACCCACCCACTTTCCTCTTTCCGCTAAGCTCCTCTCACCTCACCCTCTTTCATGTAACCTCAAACCCGCTCACTATCCTTTGAGTTGCAGTTTTTCAAATTTTCAAACCCACCGGAAAGAATTTCCTCCACAAACCTATTCTCACACCAAAAATAGAAGTCAAACACTATTACTGTTGTAATATAGATTAGTACTCATACCGGTGTCGATGGCACAGTGACCGTTTAAAATTATTTAGCACATGGTTGAAATTTTACAAATGGATATAAATTTAAATGACTAAAAATATGTACAAATATTTATGAGCAACAATATATTAAACACATTAGATTATCTTTGTATTTGTCAAAAATTTTAGATATAAAATGGCACAATGTCCATAACACACAAAACTTGCAAGTGATAACAGAGATCTATAAGAACCGAAAATTCCCCAAATTGAAAAAATAACATAAATTAGATCAATCACTTGATATGGAAAAAAATACTTGCAAAACCACAAAAAAATTATAGGTTATGTTTGTAAAAGATGCACATTGAAAACATTGATCTGCCATATAATGAAATTCATCATTTTTGCTTTGAAAAAATATGATTCAAATAAACAGAGCTAAGTAAAAATCTAATCGGCATGTCATTGTAGATGTTAATTTCTTGTACATGGAGAAAGATCAGTTTTCAGATCAAGAGTCTTGACCAACTTCATTCACAAAGTCAAGTCCCATGAAAAAAAATTTGAAAATGTAATGATGAGCCATACAAAGAGGGAAGGGCCAATTCTTTGAAATTGAGTACAATTCATTTAACTTCAGTAATAGATACAGAATTATTTACAATTAAAGCAAGAATAAAGGTTGACATATCGACGGGTTAGCTTTCTACCATTGGGTGAGACTATATCTCTTGTTTTCCCTGCTCCACCCTTCTCCCACTTCTCCTTATCACGGCCACCATCATCAACGTCACTGTTGGCCTTTTCGCTGCCACTACCACCACCTATTTTCTTCAAAGGCACAATCTCCACTGGCTTTGTTCCATTCATTCACTGACAACAAATCTGACTGCTTGTCAATTGACATTTTCATATACCCTGAAATTTCGTTGTTGATCAACAATGCAGGCTAAGAAAAAATGCGAAAACCAAATGAGACACGCACCTTTGCTTTTGCTAACAATGTTGTGAATCTTCTAGATACAACTCTGGGAATTGGGCAATACATCCCAAATTGAAATGAGAACAACCTTGCCTTGGCCTAGTGCCTATATAAACAGAAGCCAAGGGTTTGAAAACTAGTTATGGCTTGGCCCTTGGACATTTCCTATTTTATAAACATATGTTTATAAATTATAAGAAAATAAACTAATATTAAATTCGAGTTTTTATCGAGTTTACGAGTCGAACTCGAATCGAGTCGAGTTCGAAACGAGTTTTCTCGAGCTCACGAGTCGAGCATGTTCGACTCGAAAATTTCACGAGTTAAAATTCTCGTTCGAGCTCGAGTTCGAACTTCAACTCGAGCTCATTCGAGTCGAGTTTTTTCGATTCGAGCCCGAGTCGAGTTCGAGCAACTCGGTTCGTGTAACAGCCCTAACGGTGAAATATCAAAGCCGTCTTCAAACACGTTAAAAAATATATTTAGTAGAAATTAAAAGGCAAAAAGTTGAATAGAAGAAGGAACAACGTTTATGTAATCAAGAAATTTAGAACACACAGTAACCAATATCAAAAGCCTAGAATTTATACATTTTGAAAAACTTCCTTAAAAACTACATTAGTAATAATTCCTTGAAAACGACATTAATAACCGTACCACTTTTTTTCATATTTAATATTTATTTTGGGATGGTATTGTAATTTTCTTTTCCTTTTATTTTTTGCATACTCCTACCATGTGTGTAATAATAGTGTAGCTTTTATAATTATCGTTTTTAAATTGAACGACGCTTAATCACCATTTTTATTAGTAATCTTTTTTAAATTGAACTACACTCAAATCATCATTTTTATAGTGAGTTACACTCAATCTAATATGTTGGCCTCTTCTCCTTTCTCTCTCTCTCTCTCTCTCTCTCTCTCTCATCCTCTCAAATAGCTTCATCCCATCCCACGCTCGTCGGCTAATGTGGAAATTTCTTATGTGTTGTGGATTGGAAATCCAAAATTCCAAGTGACTCATTTTATCAATTTCGTAATTTCTGGATATATTTGATTTTTTTTTTGAGTGAATGGAAATTCTTCCATTTTTGATATTGGTAACCGTCTGGATATATTTGATTTAATTTTTTATATTTTTTTTGAGTGAATGGAAATTCTTCCATTTTTGGTATTGGTAACCGTCAAACTGTAGCCGTAGGATGAGAGAGTTCGTGAGTTAATCTAATGATCCAAATTGAATAGAGGGAAAATCGATTAACAATAGACGTAGGATTGGGCAGTTGAGTACAAATCTTAGCCACTCTTTGTCTAAAGTCAATTGACGGTTATTTTTATCATTATTATAATAGAGATAGTTTTAAAGATTGTTAGTTTCTTAACAAAGAATGATGACATGGCAAGGGGGTGAAGGTGTGAAATATCGTACTTCGAAATTTATTGTAAGAGGGTTAAAATTATGATACAATGCTATTTTTACAAAATCTAAGGAGGTTAAAATTATAAAAAAATATGTATATGGTAAAAAAATATTATATTTTTCTATATTTTAAGGGGCTAAAAATAACATAACTCCAAATAATTAAGGGGTCGACCCCCATGGCTTCACCACTTACTACATGTCCTTTTACTATAAGTATGAAGGGATTAAAATTTGAAATATTATTTGAGAATTATTAGAGATTTGTTATTCACCCCGCAACGTTACTCAATACCCCCGCAATGACAATTGTTACAAAAATAACATCAATTGAAATGACCATATTAACCCTTAAATGTTATACAACCACAATCGAATTTCCTCAAGATTACACAATTGGATTTCCGCTCTCAGCAACCCCTTCTTTATTCATTTTCTTCATTTCCCAACCATCTCTTTCTTCAACCTCTGGCCAATTTCATCCCAACATCCTCTTTATCGATTAGGGAAATGAGAGATAGCAAAGAACTTATTGTTGAACTTTCCAAATTGGGGTAGGAGAGGGACGGGCATGGAGGCAACAACAAAATTGGATTTCTATAGGGATGGGAAGGCAGGGGAAGGTAGTGATTGGGGTTAGGAGAGGGATGGTAGTTGATGATGGTGGAGAAGAAGGGGGTGGACACCAAAATAAGAATTCTATGGGGATGTGATTCTATTAATTTAATAGAGAGAAATTGTGGAAATTCAAAACAATGGTAGTACTTGAACATTATCTAAGGTTTCGAGGTGAGTTGAATTTAATTTCTGAGTATGATGTTTCTTTTGTTTTGTCTGATTCTATGGTTGTGAAGGAAAAGAAAATAAGGATGAGAATGGGAAGAGTGTTATGAGATTTAGGAATTTAGAAGGGTAAAATAGGAATAACATTGATGTGTCTATTGTTAAGTGATAAATTGTTTGGGTAAACTTAATATTGTAGGGATTTTCAGTAATGTTGCGGGTGAATATAACAACTCTCGAATTATTATTCACCTCCGCACAATTATTGAATACCCACGCAATGCAATTGTTACAAAAATGTCACCAATTGAAATAACTTTATTACCCTTTAATGGAATGTTGTACACCTGGAATTGGATTTCTTCAATATTACTTACACATCTACTAAATACACCCGCAAAATTAAATCCATTGTTCCATCTACCTATTAAATTTTCATCAACCCCAATAAGTTGTCACCTCTGTTAAATCCTACAAACTTACCTTTTTTACATTCCCTCCTATGTTCATCATAAAAAAATGCTCTCTCTCTCTCCCTCCCTCCATAAAGCTTACAAAATTCTTACAAAATTATCTATTAGACAAAGTTGAATATTGACCACGCATCCAACTCGTTGACAAGTGTTAAGTTAAATCCTGACCACAAATTCAACTTAGTTTTGTTGGTGTAATGCCCTAGGCGTTTAGTTATGTTTGACTTATAACTTAAACCGCTATGTAATCGTCTTTATCATTTATTATAGAGAAATTTTATTTGGTTCATTATATGTTTACATGTTTATTATATTGAACTGCATCCCTAGTTATTATGAATAACTAGTATAAGTCGGTACACATGGGGATTCGGCCTGCTGGCTTGAGCTCATGACTTCCAACCTGGAGGTCATGGGTTCGATCCCCCCAGAAGTTAGAGGGAAGGCTTTCTCTCCCTAGAATTTATCTCCTAGGCGCTTCTGTGCGTGCATGTGTGTGTGTGTGTGTGTGAGTAGTGAAAAAAAAACTAGTATAAGTCGGTAATGGATAATCATGGAGATGATTATATGTATGTGATGCACATTACACTTATGGATACTTGCTAGAGAACAAGTATTGGACATGACCTATCGATGAGATTTATGACATGGTCAATAGTCATATGTGTCATGATTAAATCTCATGATAATCGTGTTATTGATATCCTTTGTACCTGAGATTATCATCGTCTTCCACATGATGAACATTGTGTTTGATGTAGTCTAACACTATCTTTAATAGGATAGCAATAAGGGCTATGTTGGAACGATTGGATTCTTGTAGGGAAGAATGATAAGTCAAGATGGGATTTGTCCCTCTCATTGAGAGAGATGTTTGCTTAGGCCCCTCGATGAATGATGTTGATGAAATGTGTGGCCACACTCAAGTGATTTGATAGAGATCAAATGCATTTGGATTATCAACATATTCGAAATCGAGAAAAGCATTGAACAAGATGAGTTGACATGGACCATGACTCATGTTCAATATGAAATTGTGGACAAAGGGATTGTGACATTGATCTATCAAGGAATCAAGCTTTGATGTTGTATTTAATTGGGTGGACATAATGACTTGCTAGAAGTCACTTATGTCTTGTGAGGTTGATGTTTCAGCTCACTACCAACATAAAATATAATTTCTAAAGGGTCACACACAAAAGAACGGATTAAAAATGGCTTAATGGTGGAATTTCGGGTTCAAGGGACGACTCATCCCCTTTGGGACGACTCGTGCTCTAGGGGGACGACTCGTCCCCAGTTGACCCAACTATTCCCCAAAGCAGGGATGAATGAATCAGAGTGCATGCCTTAGGGGACGAATCGTGCCCTATGGGATGAGTCGTGCTCACGGCTCGTGCCCTTGGGGACGACTCATCCTGGTGGCGCTGGAAACCCATTTTTGCTTGGAAAAGGGACTCTTTTCCCTAAGTGTTAGGGATTTATAACAAGTATAAATAGAACCCTTTTGTCCCAGCAAAAAGTGACAAAAATTAGAGTTTTTGAAACACTAATTGGTTGATTTTGATTACGAATCAAAGATCAAATTCCATAGATTCATTCTACCAAACTGCCATTGATTGTTGAATAATGATTCAACAATTAGGGATCATCTAACAATCCAACAAGAAGTGTTCTTGATCCGTTCGCGTGTGGATTAACGATAGAGGGTGATTACTTTATTACCAAAAGCTTGAAGATTTCAATCGTTGATTCATCACAAGGTTTAGTACAAGGAGAAGATCAAAAACTTCATCATCGTTTTTGAGATTCGTTTTGAGATTCGCTATTGAAGATTCGTTTTGAACAAATTAATCGTATTCAGGGTATGTAATTCTATTTCATATTTTCATATCTTCATAGTAGACTGAATGTGCGCTCGCCGAAAAAAATAAAAAGGAGTCGCCACGCCATTTTTAAGAGGAAACATTGAAAACCTTTTTAAGAGAGAAAATGGGTTCGGGGGTCAAGTTACGTGTTGGGAAGAAACGAGAGTTCACCTAACACGCCTCATCCGTAGACGAGTCTTTCTATGTTCAACATTCCATTCATTCAAGTGTGTGTGCGAAGTGTGTATGACAAGATATGTATTAAAATGCATAAGAGTGCTTTGTTTTATTACTCAACAAGGGGATACAACTTGTAAGCCATTTGCCATGGGAGGCCACATCCCATTTACAACTAAGAGGAACAATACTTACAACTGAAATATGGTCTCTGCAGATGGTCACCATGTGTCGCGTGACACAGGACATGCTAGGCACGATGTGTCGCGTGACACATGTTTACCGTTTGCAGGGACCTTACATTTCGAACAACAGATCCAACATAGAACCAATCAAATACCAACACAATATACAAATAGCTCAGAGACCAACGAATTTACAAAGGATTGACCAAGGGGATGTGGATATAGGGAGATCCACACTCCCTTGGCCAATAAACAACAAATCCCACACAATCACATTATGAACATCAATCAAACCAAGCTAAACAGTTAAACAGAGAGATCGGCAGTTGGGACTTGATAATTGGGGACGGACGGAGTCCAATTATCAAGTCCGAGAAATAGATTGCAATGAAACAAATAATAGTAAATGCGAGATAGAGGTAAGGGAAATCGTTACCCTCGTAGTCCACGCTCCTTAAACCAATTTAGATTTAAGGATCTTCAAATCGGCTTCGGGACGGAACGAGCTCACAAACCAAGTGACTTGCAGTTTTCCAGCACCTGTGTATGTTGAACGGACTTGGGACTGTGATTGACGTTGTTGAGGAGCAGCGGTGGTGAGCGGCTTAAGACTGGGAAATAGGGGAGATGGAGATCGGTTTTGGGGATGGAGAATAACGGTGAAGTGGTATTGAATTTGGCCAGAGAGAGGGAACGGTATTAGAGTTGCCGGCAATTGGTTTAGGGGAAGAACAAGGAATGGTGAGGTATGGATTGAGGGAGAATCAGATTAGGTGAAGAAGGAGTTGAAGTTGACGATTGGTTTAGGTATGAGGGATAGAACGGAGGAAGAGGATCGGAGGGAGCGTCAATGGTGGATTGTAGGGAAATCGAGCACGACGGACTTGGAGCGATGTTGGAGGTTGAAGGGAAATTGGAGGTTTGGTTGAGGAAGGTCGGTTTTGGTTGGTGAGTTCGCCGGTGAGGGATTTGGTGAGGGAGAGTTACTCCGATTGACTTGGAGAGAGGAGGACGCCGGTGGGGGTTGAATTGGTGTTTGATTGGATTGGGGAGAAGGCAATTGAGACATAGGGAGGTTAGGCGATGGTGGTGGTTGAAGTTGGGTTGTTGTCCGGTGAGGTGAGATAGGGAGGAGCTTGGGCCGGCAATGGAGGGAGTTGTTCCCCTGCGTTTAGAGAGAGGGAGAGGAGAGAGAGAAGGCGTGAAGTCTGTGTGTGTGAGAAAATGAGAGGTCCTCTTTAACAAATGAACGGAATTTGGTATTTAAACGTAAAATGGGAATAAGATTCAATTTGTCGCACGACCCAACGTCTCCAAATTTCATGCTTCAAGCTGTCGCACGACGGGCCACGTCCATAACCGTTTCTGGCGCCAAAACCTGCTTCTGGAACCTTCCGGGTTAATTCTTTAAAAGCCCAAAGCAGTTTATTCCTTTTAGGTCCTTTTGTCCGGGAAAAATACTAAAAAATACTTCCTTCGCGGGAAACTTATAAAAAGTTCCCGGAAGTCTCGGAACGGACCGGGAATTTACCAAAATGCCCCTAAATGCAATTTTATCATATTAAAATGCATCTGAAAAGGTCGCGAATTGGATTGGCGTACTTACAGAGCCCCTCGACAACGTCACTTATGGATGAAGTGAGGTTGTCGATAAAATATGACCCAATCCCAATGAGCGGCTGGAGGATAAGGCGAAGGGCTAGACGATGATCTGGGGAATCGGATGGCTGGACCTTTTGAGAAAGGATTCCTACGTATCCCGGGGAGGGAATCAAGCCGGTCGTAGTTCGAGAGAAACTAATTGAGGGGGGCTGAACATAGGGGAAACTATTTGAAGGTCTCTTGACCTAAAAGGGGTTATTTTAAGGTCTCTTGACCTAAACGAGATCATTTGAAGGCATCTCAACCTGAAAGGGATTATTTGAAGGTCTCTTGACCTAACAGGGATCATTTGAAGGTCTCTTGACCTAAAAGGGGTTATTTTAAGGTCTCTTGACCTAAACGAGATTATTTGAAGGCATCACAACCTGACAAGGGTTATTTGAAGGTCTCTTGACCTAACAGGGATCATTTGAAGGTCTCTTGACCTAACAGGGTTATTTTAAGGTCTCTTGACCTAAACGATATTATTTGAAGGCATCTCAACCTGAAAGGGATTATTTGAAGGTCTCTTGACCTAAAAGGGATTATTTGAAGGTCTCTTGACCTAAAAGGGGTTATTTTAAGGTCTCTTGACCTAAACGAGATTATTTGAAGGCATCACAACCCGACAGGGATTTATTTGAAGGTCTCTCGACCTAAAAGGATCATTTGAAGGTCTTTTGACCTAAACGAGATTATTTGAAGGCATCTCAACCTGACAGGGATTTATTTGAAGGTCTCTCGACCTAAAAGGATCATTTGAAGGTCTTTTGACCTAAACGAGATTATTTGAAGGCATTTCAACCTGACAGGGATTTATTTGAAGGTCTCTCGACCTAAAAGGATCATTTGAAGGTCTTTTGACCTAAACGAGATTATTTGAAGGCATCTCAACCTGACAGGGATTTATTTGAAGGTCTCTCGACCTAAAAGGATCATTTGAAGGTCTTTTGACCTAAACGAGATTATTTGAAGGCATTTCAACCTGACAGGGATTTATTTGAAGGTCTCTCGACCTAAAAGGATCATTTGAAGGTCTTTTGACCTAAACGAGATTATTTGAAGGCATCTCAACCTGACAAGGATTAATGCTTCTAGCAAAGTAATTGACTGAGACATGCCTTCATACCTGTGTTGTGCTTACCTGTGACTTCTTGAGGGGTCGGTGCTATTGCTGGTCGTGGGAAGGTTGCGGCTGCTGGAGGGGCTTAGACTACCGCTGTTTCTGCTGGGGATAAGTGTAGCTGCTGGGGGACTCACGCTACTTGTTTTTGTTGGTAGTTCACTGGTTTTGCCGAATGCTAGATGGTCTTTATTGACGGTTGACTTCTGTGTCCTGAGCTTTGCTTGGTAAGCCGGAGACTTTGCTTGCTGGGGAACGAGCTCTTGTTTGTGCTTTGGGGCCACTGATCTTTGGAACTTTGCTTGCCAGGGAGCAGGTTCCTCTTGGTGCTTTGAGGCCACTTGTCTCATTGCACACTGCTGGGGAGACTAACATAGGTACGGCTTCTTTGTCTCAGCTTTGGTTGAGGGTCAGTCTTCGAGGTTCAGTGAGCATTATTGTCTGGATTCTGGGGCAGCTGGGGCTCTTTTCTTTGACAAGCACTGCTTGGGGGCTGAGGCAACTGGGGCTCTTTTCGACGGTGCTGATAAGTTCGAAGGTGACGGGCCTGGTGAAGATAATAAAGACGGGATCTGCCACCTGCAGGATTTGGAATCCTTGTCCAAGGTTGCGATTCGAGGGGCAATCCTCACAATCAAATTACGATCACTTGATTATTGTACCCTGCGGGGGGGAAAACACAACACTTTTAGGCACTCTGCACTTTATTTAACCTTTTGCTTATGCATTATTAATCTTTGGTCGCACAAGTCCATCTCAGCTGGGGAGAATAGGAAGTAGGGATTTGGCACGGCTTGACGAGCAGATATGTCTGTATCGGTTGCTCTATGGGGGATCGTGTATGGGGCAAAAGTGTTTATAATGAGGTGGTCCCTCTCCCAAGAGGTGGAAAAATGTATGAGTGACAGATGGTACGGTGTAGCTTAGGCAAGTCGGGGACGCTCCCGAGAGTACAGATTGCAGCAGGTCCATTGCTAGTGAGGACAGAGTGCATCGCGCGTCTGAGACAGCAAGCAGCAGAGAGGGGCAGAGAGCAATCCCGGCTTGGCGAAGCCCCAGTTGGCATTATAAAGCAAACCCGAGGGGAATCTGGTAAGGAGAGCCGGAGGGATACCTTAACCAAAGCCCCAGCTTGAGGACATTCCTTGCAGCTTCATCGCAGGCAGAGTCATCTTGTGGCCGAAGAAGCAACCCATCATTTCAAACCGCAGTCAATCAGTCGCTGGACAAGACTCGGAAGTGTTTACGTGCAGGGGCACATCCTTCGAGGGTGGGAAATGAATCCCGATTTTGTGTATGACACTCTCGCTTTTGGGTCTGACTCTTTTGGGAGAGTATAATCATCGCAAGGTAGGGAAAGGTGTATGGAAGCCCATGCTGACCGACACAGTGTTTAGCTCTATCTTCCTATGATGTAGAAGAGAAGACTTGTCGAGACACTTGAAAACTTGTCTTATCCGTGATGATCACAAAGCTGCTTAAAACCCTTTATTGATGTTCGGGTTACTCGACCGCCAAAGCTGATATGAACAAATATTTCAATCAATCCTGAGGAGAAAGCCCACTGATATCGAGAATCAAATTCAGAAGGATAGAAAGTGTATGGGCATGGTCCTTGAGGAGACCGAATTTTCTGAGATTTGTTTGTGATTTCAACCGGACCAGTTTTGGTTGCCTACGTTCCCCTCCATAGGAGGAGCTCAGGTCGCCGTAATTCGGGCTTTATCCCGAATGAAGAATGAACGTTGGAATTCGAGGATCTGGGGACTTTTGGGGATTTTGGGAATTGAAAGAACATGTCCTCTTGGAGTGTCGATGGGAGACACAGATGTGAAGCCCCAGTGGGACATTCACGGCAAGTATTTGCGGAGTAGAATTGAAATATGCTCACATACAATGTCGAATGAACGGACGGAATTTGCACAATCTTCAATTGATGGTCCTTTGAGACGGGATAGGCTTGGCTCTTCTTTAAGCAATAATCTGTTTTAGATCTCGACGGTATTGGAATGAAACTGCTATACAGTGGGAACTGCGACTGGGTCTCGGGATTTCGATCGGTCTTCAGGTGATTTGGGATATCATGACCTCTTAAAATGAGAGGTCGGCTAGGCTTTTTGCTGGCTGGACCTCTAAAGATGAGAGGTTGGCTCTTGGGTATGTGTTTGGGATTTCTAAGGGAAGGATATCTTGTGATTGCATCTTTGCTGCCTCTAAGAATGAGAGGTCGATCTTTTGGCTTTGGTCAAGGGCAAGGGTAATGGTAATGAGAATGTCCTCTAAAATCGAGAGGACGGCTTGGGATTGGTTAAGGCAGCGGGAATATCCTCTAAAATCGAGAGGATGGCCGGAGTTGGTTGAGGTAGTGGTGGGGGACATCTGTGCTGTCTCTTTATTTGGCTCTGAGACTCCCTTTGAGTAACGATTGGGTCCTCTAACTTTTGCTTTTTTTTTTTAGAAGATTGCTAGGGACTAGGTACTCTTTCTTTTCTTTCTTTGTTTTTTATTCTTCTTTTTTTTTTTTTGTATTTTTGTCTCTCTCTCTTTTTTCAATCTTGCCTTTGAGAGGAGCATTTCAGATAGTCCCCAGGATGAATCATTGCTTTTCGTCATTCTTGAGCTTGGAGACGGTCAATCTTCTTTTGCATCGCGGGAGCCTCAAGGATAGTCCCTCTTCTTTTGGTGATGGCTGAATGGGTTTCAAAATGTGCCGATCTTGAATTGAAAGGGTATTGTTTAGTGAGGATGAGGTAAAGGTTTTCCTATGGGTGAAAGGTTTCAACCGCAGTCCCTACCGGATGATCCGAACGAGATTGAGCCTTCATTGCTTTCTTAAGCTTACTCTGCGGCCGTGCAAATTCATCGAACAACGAGATAGCGAGGACTATAGAAGGTATGTGAGCATATGGGAATCGAGGTGGGGAGTTGGTAAGCCCCACTTTGGGAAGGATATCAGTCGATTTTCTTACTCCGATCAATTTAAACATTAGTCATTTCAAAGCATTAGTCGGTGAGCAGCACAAGTGATCAGTTGGAATAAGACCATTTCAATCGAGTGTAACGCAGGTGTACTAGTAATGTCTCGAGTCTAGCAAGAAGAGAAACAAAGATTTTATCACTGCAAAGCAAAAGCTGGTCCAACTTGGACTCGACAGACTCATGTCCGACAGTGGACATTCTAGACCCTACGAGGACTGATCGACTGCATCAACATTGGATGAACGGAAGAGTATCATTGCCATCGGTGCTGTGAGGACCCTTCTCAATCTTTTTGTCCTTCACATTCACAAGCCGTCTCTCCTTAGCTTTCGTAATCTGAGCAAGTAACCGGGCCTCCCGCTTGCGAGGGAAAAACGGCTTCGAGGGTAGCCCACAACTTTTCGATGGACGCACCATTTGCACTCTGCTGCTGACCCATGGGATATAAACTTCCAGATTTGTGGGCCATAGTCTTATCTGCACCGAGCATTTTGGATTCCGCATCAGATGGACGACTGCTCGGGCACTTGAACTGCCTCCGCCTCAGGAATGTGGGCCAATGAGCGCCGGGAACGAGAGCACACACCCAACTTGCAGTAGCCTTGGAGCGGAAAGAGCGTGTATAAGGCGGAGGATAGAGAATCTTGAGGAGGTACGGGAGAGGGAAGAATACGTAAGGAGATGGACTCGTGCAACAATTATTATTGTTCAAGTAGAAATCGGTGTCTTTTAAGTCCTATGAACGGTTGAAAAAGGCTAATCCTTTATTTCACGCAATCTAGACCTCGGGGGAACCTATGGACACATCATTCAAAAATACACCAAATGTGTTGAGTCAAAATTAGTAATAGGCAATGGTACCTAATCAAAACCGAAGTATTTATGGGACGGACGAGCAGCCCCAATTTCTGGAGAAATTTGGGCAGCATAACAGGTATTCCTGAAGAATTTCAAGGAAAAATCCGGCATGACCTCTCGTCGGTGCACGTTGACAAAGCGACATAATCTCTCGTTAGAACATGCCACGGGAATGACATGTCCTTTCGTGAAATCATGTTGCGATGGCAACATGACCACACGTGCTAGGTTTTAGGGGTAGGTACGAAAGTCTATTAAAAATTTTGAAACAACTCATTTTAGTGTATTTAAAAAAATGGCGTGTCAAAAACCAACCGTTTTGGGTAAGGTTTAAATGTGTGGTGCCACCTATAACGCGCTAGGGGGATAGGTTTGACATTAGATGCTCAAGCGTAGGCGAATATTATCACCGTGAAGTAGTGTGCGGGATGACTATCTTCCTTTATTTTGCGAAAAATGATTTTTTTTATATTTTTTTTATTTTTGATTTTTTTTATTTGGAAAAAGGGGTGATAAAAGAAAATAACACACACACTCCCACATAGTACAATAGTCAAGGATCAACAATATTGATCATGGGGAACCGCCCCACAATCACAACCTGTACAAAGAAATCGAATCCTGCAATTTGGCCTCTTCTGTCGCGTGACACAGGACAACCATGGCATATTGTGTCGCGTGACAGAAAAGGTCACTTCCAGAATCTGAACCAAAGAATCATAACCAGCCCCAGCCTCCAAGCAAATGCAATAACTTAGCCCCAACACCCGCACAACATAAAATCTCACCCCCAAGCAACAGCAACATAGACAACAAAAATGGGACACAAGGAAGGAACAGAATAAAACAAAGCACATAAGATGCATTTAAGCACATAAAATGTCACACAATCAAAGCACACACAAATGAATGAAATGGACGTTGAACAAGGATGAAAGTTTGACCCACTTTTGAAAAACAAGTTTCAAGTCCCCAGCGGAGTCGCCACTGAATGTGCGCTCGCCGAAAAATAGAAAATAAGGAGTCGCCACGCCGTTTTTAAGAGGAAACATTGAAAACCTTTTTAAGAGAGAAAATGGGTTCGGAGGTCAAGTTACGTGTTGGGAAGAACCGAGAGTTCACCCAACACGCCTCGTCCGTAGACGAGTCTTTCTATGTTCAACATTCCATTCATTCAAGTGTGTGTGCGAAGTGCACGCGGGGTCTTAGCCTGATGGTTAGAGTTCATGGCTTCCAACCTGGAGGTCATGGGTTCGATTCCCCCACCAGTGGTTATAGGGAATGACATTGCCCTCCCTAGCATAGCTAGGCGCCTCTGTGAAGTGCATCAAGGGGGGAGCGGTGAAATGTGTTGATCCCCTTAAAAAAAAAAAAAAAAAAAAAAAAAAAAGTGTGTGTGCGAAGTGTGTATGACAAGATATGTATTAAAATGCATAAGAGTGCTTTGTTTTATTATTCAACAAGGGGATACAACTTGTAAGCCATTTGCCATGGGAGGCCACATCCCATTTACAACTAAGAGGAACAATACTTACAACTGAAATATGGTCTCTGCAGATGGTAACCATGTGTCGCGTGACACAGGACATGCTAGGCACGATGTGTCGCGTGACACATGTTTACCGTTTGCAGGGACCTTACATTTCGAACAACAGATCCAACATAGAACCAATCAAATACCAACACAATATACAAATAGCTCAGAGACCAACGAATTTATAAAGGATTGACCAAGGGGATGTGGATATAGGGAGATCCACACTCCCTTGGCCAATAAACAACAAATCCCACACAATCACATTAAGAACATCAATCAAACCAAGCTAAACAGTTAAACAGAGAGATCGGCAGTTGGGACTTGATAATTGGGGACGGACGGAGTCCAATTATCAAGTCCGAGAAATAGATTGCAATGAAACAAATAATAGTAAATGCGAGATAGAGGTGAGGGAAATCGTTACCCTCGTAGTCCACGCTCCTTAAACCAAGTTAGATTTAAGGATCTTCAAATCGGCTTCGGGACGGAACGAGCTCACAGACCAAGTGACTTGCGGTTTTCCAGCGCCTGTGTATGTTGAACGGACTTGGGACTGTGATTGACGTTGTTGAGGAGCGGCGGTGGTGAGCGGCTTAAGACTGGGAAATAGGGGAGATGGCGATCGGTTTTGGGGATGGAGAATAACGGTGAAGTGGTATTGAATTTGGCCAGAGAGAGGGAACGGTATTAGAGTTGCCGGCAATTGGTTTAGGGGAAGAACAAGGAACGGTGAGGTATGGATTGAGGGAGAATCAGATTAGGTGAAGAAGGAGTTGAAGTTGACGATTGGTTTAGGTATGAGGGATAGAACGGAGGAAGAGGATTGGAGGGAGCGTCAATGGTGGATTGTAGGGAAATCGAGCACGGCGGACTTGGAGCGATGTTGGAGGTTGAAGGGAAATTGGAGGTTTGGTTGAGGAAGGTCGGTTTTGGTTGGTGAGTTCGCCGGTGAGGGATTTGGTGAGGGAGAGTTACTCCGGTTGACTTGGAGAGATTAGGACGCCGGTGGGGGTTGAATTGGTGTTTGATTGGATTGGGGAGAAGGCAATTGAGACAGAGGGAGGTTAGGCGATGGTGGTGGTTGAAGTTGGGTTGTTGTCCGGTGAGGTGAGATAGGGAGGAGCTTGGGCCGGCAATGGAGGGAGTTGTTCCCCTGCATTTAGAGAGAGGGAGAGGAGAGAGAGAAGGTGTGAAGTCTGTGTGTGTGAGAAAATGAGAGGTCCTCTTTAACAAATGAATGGAATTTGGTATTTAAACGTAAAATGGGAATAAGATTCAATTTGTCGCACGACCCAACGTCTCCAAATTTCATGCTTCAAGCTGTCGCACGACGGGCCACGTCCATAACCGTTTCTGGCGCCAAAACCTGCTTCTGGAACCTTCCGGGTTAATTCTTTAAAAGCCCAAAGCAATTTATTCCTTTTAGATCCTTTTGTCCGGGAAAAATACTAAAAAATACTTCCTTCGCGGGAAACTTATAAAAAGTTCCCGGAAGTCTCGGAACGGACCGGGAATTTACCAAAACGCCCCTAAATGCAATTTTATCATATTAAAATGCATCTGAAAAGGTCGCGAATTGGATTGGCGTACTTACATAGACGGATTCAAAGGGCTAGAGTTTTGTTGTTTTTCAAAGATCTTCCGCTGCGTTTGTAACCCCAAAACCCCACAATGGTATCCGAGCCCTGTCTTATCATGATTAGGATTGAAATTGGCATCCTAGATTTAATTTGATTAATTGCTATCCATGCTATATGAAATAGATTCATGATTTTATGTATATTATTTTGTGAAAATAATCATATGTGATTTGCCATGGTCATGATTAATAATTGATTAATTTGATTAGTCTTTTATATAGGATTATTGGTCTGTTTAATATGATTAAAGTAGATTGATAAATTCTCAAAATTGAATCAAAGTGTTCGTTTGTAATTTTGTGAAGCCCTATGTTCATGATTATGTACACATAAGTTTCATGTTACAACCATGCAATGTTTGTTGTTATGTGTAGAACCTTCTAAATATTTAAGTTTTATGCCATCCCTTGATTAGAACACTTGTGATATTTTAGGGTATTTTGATGTAGTTTTGACTCAGTTGGGTGCATCATTATATCTTAATTTGTGATCAAGATGAGATAATGGTTGATGTAGTTTTGACTCAGTTAGGTGCATCGTTCCATGCCTCATACATTTGAAAAAGGTTGGACTTAATTGGTGCTTTCAAATGAGATTTGACCCAAGGCATAGATGAGATTAAAACATGTTTTTGACATATGATGTCTAAGGAAATCTCATAAAAGATCTAAGAGTCATATATGATTTGATTGATGTTATCTACCTAAATAGCTTGATTTCGGCCATTGACTCAGTTAAACCAAAATTAAGTGAAATATGGATCTTAGCCTACTATGATTATATGATACATATTTATATTTGAAGATGTATAATTTAATGAGAGTATTTATGAAATACATTATTTGCTCTTAGATGATAAATGTGTTGATACTTATGTGTTTCATTGTTTGCATATTTTATTGTAGTAATGGCAACTCACAATAATCAACCCCTGTCGCTGCAATCAGTCCTTGAGAAGGACAAGCTCGAAGAGAAGGTACAAACTATTCTGATTGGATCAGAAGCCTAAGAATTGTTCTTAGTAAAGAGAAGAAAATGTACGTTCTTGACGAACCCGTTCCACCTCCACCTGCTGCCAATGCTTCAAGGCCAGATAAGGATGCTCACAAGAAACATGTTGATGATTCTAATGATGTGACATGCCTTATGCTTGCCACCATGTCTAAGGCCCTTCAGAAGGACCTTGAACACATGGAAGATGCTTTTGATCTAGCCGAGCGCTTAAAGGAAATGTTCCAAGTGCAAGCTAGACAAGAGAGGCATGATGTGGTTAAAGCCTTAAATGCATGCAAGATGCAAGAGGGGTAGTCGGTTGGTCCTCATGTCCTTAAGATGAAGGGTCACATTGAGTGTCTCGAAAGGCTTGGTAATCCGATGAGTTTGAAACTCGCCACGGATACGATATTGAATTCATTGCCTAAAAGTTATGGTCATTTTATAATGCACTATCACATGAGTGGCATGGATAAAAATCTCTCGGAATTTCATGTGATGCTTAAGACCGCAGAGAAGAATATCAAGAAGCCTGGAACGACAAATGTGTTAATGGTTAACAAAGGAAAAGGGTTCAAGAAAGATGGCAAAGGTAAAGCAACTGTTGCTAAACCTAAGGCAAAAGTTGCCGTTGCCGGAGAGGCTCCCAAAGTGTCTCAAAAGGATGTGGTTTGCTACCATTGCCAAGAGTTTGGTCATTGGAAGCGTAATTGCAAGGCTTATAAGGAAGGCCTAAAGGCGAAGAAGGGCAATACGATTGCTTCTAATTCAGGTATCTATATGATAGATATTTTCCTTTCTATTTCTAGTTAATGGGTATTAGATACCGGATGTGGATCTCACATTTGTTTAAATGTGAAGGGTCTAAGGAATAGGAAGCTACTCAAACAAGGTGAAGTTGACCTACGTGTGGGAAATGGAGCAAGAGTTGCTGCATTAGCCGTAGGGACATATGATGTAACTTTACCTAGTGGCTTAGTACTTGTTTTGAACAATTGTTACTATGTTCCGAATTTGAGTAGAAATATTATTTCCGTTTCTTGTTTGGATAATGAAGGGTATAATTTTCTTATTGCGAATAAGAAGTTTTATATTTATTTAAATGATATGCTTTATGGTATTGCAAATTCATTAAATGACCTTTATGTTCTTGATGTTGATGAGAAACAAAATAATGTTGAAAATGTTTATCATGTGGACAAGAAGTCTAAACCGAATGACGTGAACAACACGTTCATGTGGCATTGCCGGCTTGGTCATATAAACGAGAAATGCATTTATAAACTCCATAAGGATGGTATGTTAGACTCACATGATTATAAATCATATGAGATATGCAAATCTTGTTTATTGAGAAAAATGACCAAACCACTCTACACTAAGAGTAGTGAAAGGGCTAGTGACTTATTGGGTCTAATACATACTGATGTATCTGGACCAATGAGCAGCATTACTAGGGGAGGATTTCAGTATTTCATTACATTCACCAATGACTTATCTAGATATGGCTATGTCTATCTGATGAAGTCCAAAAGTGAATCGTTTTAGATGTTTAGAACATTTCAAAATGAAGTACAAAATCAAATTGGCAAAACTATTAAAGCACTTCGATCCGATCGTGGTGGAGAATATTTGAGCCAAGAGTTTGACAATCATCTCAAAAACTATGGAATTGTTTCAGAGTTGACTCCACCTGGAATGCCACAATGGAATGGTGTTTTCGAGAGGAGGAATAGAACCTTATTAGATATGGTTCATTCGATGATGAGTCAAGTTGACCTTTCTATTTCCTTTTGGGGACATGCATTAGAGACTGCTGCGTTCACACTGAACATAGTCCCTACTAAATCGGCTCCTAAGACCCCACATGAGATGTGGCATGGAAGAAAACCTAGTTTGTCTTTCATGAAGATTTGGGGTTGTGAAGCTTATGTGAAGAGACTTGTCTCTGATAAGTTAGCACCTAAATCTGACAAGGTTATTTTCGTTGGTTATCCAAAGAAAACCAAAGGGTATTACTTTTACAACCGCAATGAGAACAAAGTATTTGTTGCTCAATATGGTACTTTTATTGAGAAACAGTTGCGGAACCAGTTCAAGATCCACAAGTCCATCGTAGATCGAATAGGTTACGATCCGCACCCGAGAGATACGGATTACTCATGTTGGAAAGTAATGAAGTGAAAGTCATTGAGAATGACGAACCTACTTCCTATCAAGAAGCGATGTCCACTTCCGATTCGGATAAATGGTTAGTAGCCATGGAATCCGAATTGCAATCCATGTCGGATAATCAAGTTTGGAACTTGATTGAGCCACCCGAAGGTGTAAAAACCATAGGGTACAAGTAGGGCTGTTACACGAAACGAGCCTACTCGGGCTCGTGCTCGGCTCGAAAAAAGCTCGAGTTCGAGTGGGCTCGAGTTGAACTCGAGCTCGAACCAATTTTTAAGCTTGTCATTTTTTCGAGCTCGACTCGTGTTCGGCTCGTATGTTCGACGAGCTCTGTTCGAGATCGACTCGTTTGAGCTCGACTCGGGCTCGACTCGTTAAAAGCTCGAATGAATTTTAGTATATATATATATATATATATATATATATATATGTATATATATATATATATATATATGTATATATATATATATATATATATATATTTTTTTTTTTATATATATATATATATATATATAAGCTCGTTTAGGCTAGAGTTTGATTACAACTCGAATTAGGGCTCGATAAAGCTCGTTTGATTTCAGATTTTTTTCAAAAAATAAGTCGAAGCTCGAGCTCGGCTCGTTATTCCTCGAGTTCGAGCAGCTCGTGAGCCAGCTCGCGAAAAGCTCAAAACCTGATTCGAGTCGAGCTCGAACATGCATTCTGGGCTCAAGCTCGAGCTTGTTTAAAAGTTAACGAGCTCGAGCTCGAAACATCAAAAGCTCGGCTCGGCTCGTTTACAACCCTAGGTGCAAGTGGGTCTTCAAGAAGAAGACGGAAATGGATGGGAAGGTGCATACTTACAAGGCTAGGCTTATTACAAAGGGATATAGGCAGATTCATGGTGTAGACTATGATGAAACCTTTTTGCCTGTTGCCATGCTTCAGTCTGTTAGAATTTTAATTGCCATATTCGCGTATTATGACTACGAGATATGGAAAATAGATGTCAAAACGGCTTTCCTTAATGGGAAGTTACTCGAGGATGTGTATATGACACAACCCGAAGGTTTTGTCGATCCAAGAAATTCTAACAAAGTATGCAAGTTGCAGAGATCCATATATGTATTGAAGCAAGCTTCTAGGAGTTGGAATTTTTGTTTTGACGAGAAAATCAAAGAGTTTGGTTTTGTCAAGAACGAAAATGAACCTTGTGTATGCATAAAATTCAGTGGGAGCGTAGTATTATTTCTCTTATTATATGTCGATGATATCTTACTCATTGGAAATGACATTCCTGCACTTCAGACTGTCAAGTCTTGGTTAGGGAAATATTTCTCAATGAAAGATATGGGTGAAGCCGCTTACATCCTTGGCATAAAGATCTATAGAGATAGATCCAAAAGGATAATTGGTTTGAGTCAAAGTACCTACATTGACAAAGTTCTTAGAAGATTCAAGATGGAAAATTTTAGGAGAGGTAACTTGCCAATGGGTCATGGTGTTACTCTTAGCAAGAATCAGTGTCCTAAGACAACTGATGAGCGAAAGAGGATGAATGAGGTTCCATACGCTTCAGCTATTGGATCTATCATGTATGCCATGATTTGTACCAGACCCGACATCTCGTATGCTCTAAGCATGACAAGTTGATACCAATCTGATCCTGGTGAGAACCATTGGATGTCAGTCAAGACGATCCTTAAGTACTTAAGAAGGACTAAGGATGCATTCTTGGTCTTTGGAGGGATGGAAGAAGAACTTGTTGTAAGAGGTTACACAGATGCTAGCTTCCAAACCGACAAGGATGATTTCCGATCGCAGTCAGGATTTGTGTTTATGCTTAATGGAGGTGCAATTTGTTGGAAGAGTTCCAATCAGAGTACCTTAGCCGATTCTACAACCGAGGCCGAATATATAGCGGCATCCGATGCAGCTAAGGAGGCAGTTTGGATCAAGAAGTTCATTAGTGACTTGGAAGTTATTCCAAGTATCACTAATCCGGTGGAACTTTATTGTGACAATAATGGTGACATTACGCAAGCAAAGTAACTAAGGTCACATCAGCAATCCAAATATATACTTAGACATTTCCATATCATTCGAGAGTTCATTAATAGAGGAGACGTTAAGATATGCAAAGTATCAACCGATGATAACATTGGGGATCCGCTTACAAAGCCCCTCGCACAAGCAAAGCATGATGGTCATGTTAGGTCCATGGGTATACGATACATAGATGGAGCCTAGTGCAAGTGGGAGATTGTTGGTGTAATGCCCTAGGCGTTTAGTTATGTTTGACTTATAACTTAAACCGCTATGTAATCATCTTTATCATTTATTATAGAGAAAGTTTATTTGGTTCATTATATATTTACATGTTTATTATATTGAACTGCATCCCTAGTTATTATGAATAACTAGTATAAGTCCGTAATGGATAATCATGGAGATGATTATATGCATGTGATGCACATTACACTTATGGATACTTGCTAGAGAACAAGTATTGGACATGAACTAATGATGAGATTTATGACATGGTCAATAGTCATATGTGTCATGATTAAATCTCATGATAGTCGTGTTATTGATATCCTTTATACCTGAGATTATCATCGTCTTTCACATGATGAACATTGTGTTTGATGTAGTCTAACACTATCTTTAATAGGATAGCAATAAGGGCTATGTTGGCACGATTGGATTCTTGTAGGGAAGAATGATAAGTCAAGATGAGATTTGTTCCTCTCGTTGAGAGAGATGTTTGCTTGGGCCCCTCGATGTTGATGAAATGTGTAGCCACACTCAAGTGATTTGAAAGAGATCAAATGCATTTTGATTATCAACATATTCAGAATCGAGAAAAGCATTGAACAAGATGAGTTGACATGGACCATGACTCATGTTCAATATGACATCGTGGACAAAGGGATTGTGACATTGATCTATCAAGGAATCAAGCTTTGATGTTATATTTAATTGGGTGGACATAATGACTTGATTGAAGTCACTTATGTCTTGTGAGGTTGATGTTTCAGCTCACTACCAACATAAAATATAATTCCTAAAGGGTCACATACAAAATAACGGATTAAAAATGGCTAAATGGTGGAATTCTGGGTTCAAGGGACTACTCGTCCCCTTTGAGACGACTCGTGCTCTGGGGGGATGACTCGTCCCCAATTGGCCCAACTATTCCCCAAAGCAGGGACGAATGAATCAGAGTGCATGCCTTAGGGGACGACTCGTGCCCTATGGGACGAGTCGTGCTCATGACTCGTGCCCCTGGGGATGACTCATCTTGGCGGTGCTGGAAACCCATTTTTGCTTGGAAAAGGGACTCTTTTCCCTAAGTGTTAGGGATTTATAACAAGTATAAAAAGAACCCTTTTGTCCCAGCAAAAAGTGACAAAAAATAGAGTTTTTGAAACACTAATTGGTTGATTTTGATTACGAATCAAAGATCAAATTCCATAGATTCATTCTGCCAAACAACCATTGATTGTTGAATATTGATTCAACAATCGGGGATCATCTAGCAATCCAACAAGAAGTGTTCTTGGTCCGTTCGCGTGTGGATTACCGATAGAGGGTGATTACTTTATCACCAAAATCTTGAAGATTTCAATCGTTGATTCATCACAAGGTTTAGAACAAGGAGAAGATCAAAAACTTCATCATCGTTTTGAGATTCGCTATTGAAGATTCGTTTTGAACAAACTTAATCGCATTCAAGGTATGTAATTCTATTTCATATTTTCATCTCTTCATGTTAGACGGATTCAAAGGGCTAGGGTTTTGTTGTTTTTCAAAGATCTTTTGCTGCATTTGTAACCCCAAATCCCAACAAGTTTTAGGCCGAGCTGATTGTTGACCACGTATCCACCTAGTTAATGAGTCCTCGGTTGTGCTCTGTAGAAGTGTAAAAAATGTCAGTAAGAGAGAAGTGGGCAAAGAGAACTATAAAATGGGCATTCTCAGAAAGAATGTCCCCTTATTAAAAAACAGAAATTCTATAGGTTCTCGAAAATCCCCAGAGAATTAAACTATGACAAAATGACTGGGTGCTCAAAAAGAGCTATCCCCAACAAACGAATTCCAAGGAACATGAAAAACTAAATGTTGTAAAAGAAACTGTCACTGATAGTATTTGATGAGGTGGTCTGAGTGCCATGGATTCTTAAGCTCTTTCCCTTCAAGTGTCTTCAGGATATAAGTGCCCTCCTTAATGATGCGTACCATGATGAAAGGGCCTTCCTAGATAGGAGAGGGCTTGTTCCGCTCGATCTTGCACCTTGTTGCCTCAATTTTTCGTAGGACCCAATTGTTTTCCTTGAAAACCCTTTTATGTACTCCTCTGTCATGATAGCCCTTAATTTTTTGTTTATAGTTGACCGACCACATGTGAGCTTCTAACCTTCTTTCATCTATTAAGTCCGAGTCTATTCGTCTGCTCTTCTCGTTTTGCTCCTCCAAGAAGAAGGCTATTCGTGATGTGGGAATGACAAGCTCAACCGGAGCCATAACCTCCGATCCGTAGGTAAGTACAAAAAGGTGTTTCTCCGGTTGGTCCTCTCTTGGTCATGCGAACTACCCATAATGATGTTGGTAATTCATCTATTCATCGTCCTTCTCTCCCATTTAGGTTCCTCTTCAAAGCGTGGATTTTGCTTGTCCATTTCCATGTGGTCATGATACTGATGATTACCAATGCTTTATCCCTAGCCTCTTGCACTCGTTGGTAAAGGCGTCCAAAAACTGAAGTCTGTGGTCGGAGACTATTGCCTAAGGAATCCCAAACCTGCACCAGATGAAGTCGTGGATGAAATTGACCACATTCTCCTCGGTGATGTTGTCTAATTGCTTGTCTCAATCCACTTTGTGAAATAGTCTACGGCGACGACTGTGTACTTGCGATTTCCACGGGCGATGGGGAAAGGTCCTATAAGATCAATCCCCCACATATCAAAGGGCCAACAAGCTACCACGGGCGTCTGCTCGGTAAACAGTATTCTTGGTAGGTCTGCATATCTCTGACACTTATCATACTTCTTCACATATTTGAGCGCATCATGCCTCACGCTCGGCCACTAGTACCCCATGGTTATTATTTTATCTGCCAAAGTTCGAACTCCCGGGTGTCCTCCATATACTCCCTCATGAACTTCAGCAAGTACAGCCTCGGTATGGTCGGGGGGATGCATTGAGCAGAGGTTTTGTGAATGATCATATGAACATGGCTCCTTCAATGATGGTGAATCTAGCTGCTTTATTTTTTATTGCTTTTGCTTTGTTTTTCTCATCCTGGAGTATCACTTTCTCGATATAATCCTTCATGGAATCAATCCAATTTCTGTTTGGTGTTTCAGTGATCTCCAATATCCGAGGTCGGTTAATATCATGCTCATCCAAAAATTCAATCCATTTTCCTTGATCAAGGTTCTCGACATCGAATGTGGCCACCTTAGAGAGCAGGTCTGATCGTCCATTATCTAACTGCCATATTTGCATGATTGCCCAATACTTCAAGTCTTGTACAAACTTCTCACCATTTCACAATAGCGAGCGAGCACGGAGTGCACAACTCCATAATTTCTTCTAACCTGGTTCACAACGAGCTAAGAGTCGGTCTGAGCCGTCATTTTTTTGACATCCATTGAACGAGCCAGCTCTGTTCTTGCGATCAGTGCCTCGTACTCTGCTTGATTGTTAGAAGCAGGGAATTTTAATCAGACCATCTTTTCCACTACTTGTTTACCCTCAGGTGAGATCAATAAGACTCTTGCTCCGCTCTTACTCTTTGTAGTCGATCCATTGGCATACAACATCTAACAGTCGGCAGGAGTTTGGATTTGATTTGTAAAAAATAAAGTGTGTACTTTTCAAACTGACTTTTGAGAAAAGACGTGTGTCGTGTGGGAATGGTTTTTTTTTTATTTTGAAATAAAACGTGCCGTGTGGGAACAGACACCTTTTTTTTGAAATAAAATGTGCCGTGTGGGAACGGATCCCTTTTTTTTGAAATAAAATGTGCCCTGTGGGAACGGACCCCTTTTTTTTTTGAAATAAAATGTGCCGTGTGGGAACGGACTTTTGAGATAAAACGTGTCGTGTGGAAACGGGATTTTTTGAAATAAAACGTGTCATGTGGGAATAGACTTTTGAGGTAAAATGTGAATGATATATGTCATTCTTCTTTTATGTAGCGTTTACTACTGCTATGTTTTGAATTGGAATTTATTGACATTCCTTTGATGTGCTTACCTGCAGGATGAGGCATCTTTGACGGGAAAAGCAAAAAAGATGAAGACGTGGGGGTCTATTGAGACCGTGGTTGAGGTTTTGAGGAGTATGCCGGATAACTCATGGGAGGGGGGACCTAGTCCTCGGAGATTAGTTATTGACTCGGAGCTGAACGTGTTTGTGGAGAATTTAGCTGGAGTAGCCTCGACTAAGAAGAACAAGGGCATTTTTATAGATTTGTCTGAGTTTTGGTGTTACACCACGCATTCATTCCATCTTGGTTGGGGGGAGGTAACGGTGACTCGCACATATTATGCTGCCATTACCGGTCTTTCCTTTAAGGGGGAGTCGGTGAAGTGGAGGGATCGTATGTCTGACGAGCGTCTGATCGAGATGCTGAGATTTGAGCCTACGCCTCGTAAGGGTTTGGGCATGCTGCATTCTTATGTCGAGGCAAAGATCTCGGTCAACATTGGGAGGTATCAGCGGGATCCCGGGGGAGTATTCGCGGATCAGCTGGCTCGCTCATTCTTGTGGTTTGCTCTTTCTTTGAACTTGTTTTTGAACCATGCTACTACGGATCTTTTTCCTCTTCTCGAGTCCTTGGTGGATTTAGAGAGGGTTTGTGACATCGCCCGGGAAGAGGCCGGCTTGGTTGAGCTTTACTTTGCCATGGACAAGTTTAGCAGGGGCGAGGCCAGCTCCTTGGGATGTTTCGAGTTTGCTTTAGAGTTATGATTTTTATTGTTTTGTAGCTTTGTGTTGTTATCATTCCTTTCCTTTTCTGAATTGCTATCTGTTTTTCCATGGCAGGTGTGGTGCTATGAGGTCTTTTAGTGCCACGAGTGGGACCGTCATAATGAGGTCCTGCTAGGGTACCTCGCCATGCTTTGTTGGACACGGCCTTGGAGGAAGAGGAGGGGTAGCAGAGGGAAGATCACGCTCAACTATGATGACGTGAAGAGGCAATTGGAGAAAGATATCCCGGAGGGCTTGCAGTTGTATCCTTGGTCTCGGTATGTCGCAGATAATCTTGGGGATGCACCCCGGGTGATGAGGCAAAGGAAGCTCCTGTGGGGTTTTACTTGCGATGTGATGTATTTGGGAGAGAGAGTTTTCTGGCAATATGGTGATGGTGCTGCTCCTCGTGCTCTGAGGGATCCTCCAGTTCATATGTTGAGCCCTTCTAAGATAAGCTGCTTTGATATTGAGAGATATCGGGCTGGGGTGGATGCCGCAGATTATGTCTTGGATGGTGAGAGTATGGGGATTTTGTGAGGAGGAAGCTGAGGACGCCACAGGTGTTGGTCAGGGAGATGAGGGGTGACTCGTCGCGGCCTTGGGATGTCCCTGTGCCGAGAGAAGATTTATCCTATGTCCGCGGGGATTCTTCTAGGATGTGGGTTTTTGTGCCCATCCCAGAGCAGGTTCCTCCCACTTACCGGGTTGATCCGGATGCTTTCGTGAGTGTTATTCTTTCTTTTAACATCTTAATCTTGTTTTCTGCTTCATCTCTCCCTCTTGTGACTATTGTATCGTTTGTCATCAGATATTGGGGCAGACCATGGACTTTATCACCCGTCAATATCTGGGGATGAAGGCTTTCACGATGAAGCTTATGCGGGGAATGTCCTGCGGGTTGTCAAGAGGTGCGACGGTTCATGAGCCAATGCCTTTGAGTAGATTTGTGGACACTCCTTTTCCTGCTGCGGACACAGATCCATAGCCTACCTCTCAGCCTAACATACAAACTCAGGGTAGGTAGAACTATGACGGGAGTTTCTTCGAGGAGGGCCGAGGTGCGTGACCATTTTCGCAGTTCTTTCCTTGATCCATTGCGCAGGCCGAGGGCTCATCTTATTTTCCTTTCTTCGACCCCTTTTCCGGCCTTACTCCTACAGAATTCATGAAGTGTGCAGTTGAGGAGGGTGCCGAGTTTACATATGATGATGAGGTGGCTGGCGGAGGTACTGAGATGTGTGAGTCTTCACCAGGCGGCGTTTCTGATGACTCGGAGTAGGACATTTTCTTCCCCCTCTTTTTTTGTATGAGGAGAGTGAACATAATATTTGTATTTTTATGCAGAAATTATTTACATGAAATGAGGTGGTTTTTTTTTTGCATTTTATTTATAATAACTTAGGAGTTATTTCTACTTTTTTATTGTTATTGTTTTTTTTTTCATGTCGCATGAGCCTAAAATGTTTTCTTTATGGTGAATAAGGACTGAAACAACTTTGGCAGGTTTTTTGAGCAGTTGAGGTGCAAAATCCAGCTATGGGCAGCAACTGTTTGTTGCTGTAAATTTTTTTTTGCTGGTGGATCAAAGTGATCCGTGCGGATCCCAGCTGGTGCAAGGAGTTTCGTACGGATTTGGCTAGCTTTTCAGAGAGGGAATAAAATTTAAAGTAGATCTGGTTTTTGCTCATTCTTCCTCACTTCAAAACAACAAACGTTGCCTTCAAACTGCTTTTCGGGAGAAACCTCTCTTGAAGTCATGAATTCAACACTTGTCATGGGAAATTTCTCAAAACTTCCAATGGAGAAGCAAACACATTTCCTTGGGAGGCTCAGGACGTGGCTGAGGCACCACATGAAGCACAACAAACAAGCTTTTGAGGCAAGATACAAGATCAAGTCTGCTTGTTCCCTCAAAGAGTTAAGTCCTAATTGGGAGTTGTTGCGAGCGGCCGCGAGGTTTTGGGATACAAGGAGGCATGTCTATAGCTTCTCCTACAACGAGATTACACCCACCTTTGAGGATTTCAGGGCTTTACTCGGGGGCCAGAAGTGGAAACTATCTCTCTTCCTCTAGTCGGGGGCATGACCATGGACATGAAGCTAGCGTTCTTTCTTCGAGTTTCTTTAGAGGAAGCGCAAGGTATGATACTCGACTCCGGGCATATCGATATTTCTGATCTGCCTGACAGGTTCATGAGTGAGAGTGATACTTCGTGGGATGTGTTTACTCTATGCGTGATAGCCACTCTTTTCATGGTTAACTCCCTCGAGATATGCCACAATGCTCTGCTAGACGTGGTAGGCCATTGTCGAGCGGGTGAGGACATCGTTCCTTTAGTTTTGGGAGAAACCTTCCATGGTATATGTTGGGTTTGCATACTTTAACCCTCCTAGCTTTAGCTTTGATTTGATTGATACCATAACCTCATCTCTATTTTCTAGACTTTAGGCCCATATGTAATGAAGCTTAGACTTCAATTTTTTAGTATAAGTCCATTTTATAGAATAGGTTAATTTAGAATTGAAGACTGACACAAGACTCATTGGATATGAGGTTTCAGTTCAAGAGGTTTCAGACCGCACGTATGAAACCGCACCAGCAAATCGCAGTATGGAATTCTTACCTTGAAACCGCTCCTTGGCAACCGCAGTGAAACTTCGTTGAGTAAACCGCACTAGCAAAACCGCAGTACAGTTCCAATCTTAAGACCGCAATGTGAAACCAAACTGGTGAAACCGCACGCCTAAACCGCATCTTCACCAGACCGTATCCAATGATTGAAGACTTGAATTTAAACCAGTTTTGATCATTGGAATCCACGTCAGCAATATTTAAAGTCAACCACCAAATCTTTTCACGTGACTAAGTGTCAGACAGGATCTGCATGGATCCTGAAAAGGTGACAGATGTCCTTCATTCCTTATTTGCAGCTGAGGTCTGATCAGCCTTATTTGCAACTTCTGAATAAGGGACAAAATAGGATTTGTGGACCAATCATAATGCACCAGTACAGTACTTGCTACAGCTGTTCCCAACGGCTACTTTCTTGGTGCTTGGGTATAAATACCTCTAATCTTCAACATTTGAAGATTGCTTGAGAAATTGAAATTACAGTGAGTTCATAAGAAGATTGAAGCTCTGCCTAGAAATATTTAACCCTTTGAATCTTCATCTTCTTCCTTCAAAAATTATTTCCAGTCCAGAAATCAAACCTTTATCACTCAAGAATCATTGTGCTCTATATCATATAGATTCAAAGAGCCTTGATCTTGTTAAACACACACACACCTCACTTGATTAATCATATAGATTATTCATTTGAGATACACCGGTTATATTCTAGGATTTGAATTCATAGAATAGATTTTAGATCTGAGTTTGAATACTTGTATCTTTGTAATATCTCTCATACTCAATATAAAATCTAACTCTTAGAAAATCCAAGACTAATCATCTTGGTAGTGGATGTAGATCACTTACGATTAAACCACTCCAAATATTGTGTTCTTACTTTTTTGCATGTTTATTACTGATTATTTTGTCTTTATCTGTTTGATCTCATTTACAGTTATCCATTGTTGAGAATTGTGTTTCTGGTTAATCATTGTCAAAATGTCTATACTGTTTGTGAAAACTGTACCTCCAAACCGCACCACTTTACTTAAGATATTCCAATGTGCATTTTGCAATACTACTTGCGGTTTTAATACACTGCAAGCGGTTTTGTAAGAAAGAGGTTTCATTTTCAAAAAGAGGGCAAATAATTTATAACAGCTATTCACCCCTCCTCTAGCTGTTTTTCACCCTTGTTGCCACCTTTGGGACCAACAAGTGGTATCAGAGCAAACACATTTATAAAACTTCTGTTTTTAAGCTTAACAGCTTGTGTACCGATTCGCTATAGCAAATTCAAAAACCATGATAACGGTTAACTATTCACACATTCTTATTTTGGACGAAGACCAATTCGACATCTGGAAGGTCCGAATGTTAATCCATTTGGAAACCATTGACGAAATGCTGGTGGAATGCGTGACGAATGGCCCCTTTGTTCCTATAAAGGGCAACACCAATCCAACCACCAGTGCTGAAACTCCAGAAGTCCCAAAGCCTAAATCTGAGTGGTCTGATGAGGAAAAACAATTAGCTGCTTTGGACAGCAAAGCAAGATTCATCATTTCTGGAACCTTGCCCGTATCAAGCCTTCAAAAAGTGATGTATTCCAAAACCGCAAAGCAGATGTGGGATGCCATAGAGAGCTATCTTGAAGGTGATGATCTCTACAAGGAAAATAAAAGATATGCTGTTGAAAGATCCTACAACAACTTCAAAAGAAAATCCAACGAAACCTTGCGCCAAACTTACGATCGCTACGTTGAGGTAGTTAATGCTTGTAGATCTCTAGGCAAAGTTTTAATTGATAAAGAAGTCAATATGACTTTTCTAGCTACTTTGGGTTCGAGATGGGTCAATAAAGCCACATCTCTTGAGGACTCTAAAGATATAAATACTTGGACGTTAAGTAACTTGTATGCAAATCTTAAAGTGCATGAATTTAAATTAGATCATATTGAAGAGGTTGAAGGGAAAGGCAAATCACTTTCTATATCCGTCGTGGAACATGAGGAGAAACCATCTACTTCAAACCAAACCTCAGATCCTTCCATTTCAACCTAATCACTCATAGAAATGGATGATGATAATTTTGCCATGTTTGTAAAAAGATTCCAAAAATTTCGAAAAGCTTCAAAGCCATTTTCTAAATCTTTTTCAAAAAGCAAACCTCCAGCAACTTTTTCCAAGGCTTCTGATACAAAGAAGAGGAGTGATCTAGTTTGCTACAATTGTAGAAAATCTGGTCACTTTGCATCTGAGTGTCCATAACCTAGATTTGAGTACATGAAAAAGAAAACCTCTCCTGCGAAATTTTCTCGTCGCAAGGGAATGGTTGCTGAAGAGGAAGAGAACTCAAAGGAGTTAGCAACTTGGATTGAAATAGATTCTGATAAAGGAAGTGATGATGAAACCGAAGAGGTTAATCTATGCCTTATTGCAGACACTTATGATGATTCAGATAATGAGTCAGTCGATTCGCTCGAGATGGATAAAGAAGAGGTTATTCCAATAAAAACCAAAATTATAGAGGATGAAGTAAAATTTACTCCTAGTGTTAAAATTGGGAATAGTTCTTACTCACGTCCCATTTTTCCTTCCAAAAATGCCACACCTTCAAAAATAATTCCAACTAAGAAAATTTTGAAAAAGGTGGTGGAAGAGGTTTCTCATATGGAACATGAAAGGATGTTCAAGGAAGCTGAAATGATGATCCTGAAATTCCAAAATGTTAAGAAAGCTTTGTCTTTAGCAAATAATGAAATTACACAGCTTAAGACGGAGAAAACTGTGCTTAGGTCTGAAATTTCAAATCTTAAAGACCAAGTAAAAAGTATGTCTCCCCTTACTGATAAAAACCTCGTTCTAGAAACTAGGGTATCTGCACTGCAACTTAGGAATGATGACTTGGTTGCTCAAAACAATGACCTCCAGAAGGTAATTGATGAGTGGACCAAATCACGTGTCACCTTGGATCAAATTTTAGAATCCCAAATGACCAGTGGTGATAAAGAAGGTCTGGGATTTCAAACAGGTGAAAAGTTGATGTGTGCATCCTGCTGTGAAAAGGATGAGGAATTTTCTAAACAAACTCAAGAAATTCCTAAGAAAATGCATTCAACTTAAAAGGGTAAAGGACATGAACAAATGGCTAAACTTAATTTCCAATATGTCTACCCTAAGAAGCAATTTGGGAAAAAATCTCAAATGAAAAGAAAAGAATATGTTGTTGAAACCGCAGAGGAGGTTTCAAATGCGGCTGACCGTACTTCTACTTCAACCGCACCTAGTGAAGTACGTTGTGCTGCTGACCGCACGGCTGACCGCCCTTCTTCATCGACCGCACCTCCTGCCTTCAAAAGCAAGGGGAGCGTTCCCAGAAAAACCGCGGTCAAATCGCAAGTGATCACCTTTGTGAAGGCCAAGACCGCAGTTCCCAAGCCGAATACTGATCCTAAGAAGAGTAAAGAGTTTGCAAAACCTCATGTTGCTCAAAGCTTTCATCATTGCTCTGTGTGTGATGGTTTAGGTCACAAGGCTACATAATGCCTTTTGAGGTTCACACCCAATGCCAGAAAGAATAATCCTCCTTCTGTCAAACAGGTGTGGGTCATCAAAAGATGCTAACCTCAGGACCCAAAGAATAAAGGGGACCTCATTTTTAAATGTTTATCTTTCAGGTCCTCTGCTTAATGGCTGGTCACTCCAAGGAAAATGAATGGTATCTTGACAGTGGCTGCTCAAGACATATGACTGAAGATAGATCATTACTTGAAGATGTCATTGAAGCCAGCGGTCCACCTGTAACATTTGATGACAACAACAAAGGCAAGATCATTGGGTATGGTATGATAAGGAGAGGAAACCTAACCATTGAGAAGGTTTCTCTTGTTGAAGGACTCAAGCACAACCTTCTTTCAATTTCTCAATTCTGTGACAAAGGAATGCATTGCAACTTCACTTCCTCAAACTGCTTTATCAAAGATAGCATTTTCGGAGTCACACTACTCACAGGAATTCATAAGAGTAATATTTACATTATCGATTTAAATTCTCCATGTAGTATTACTAATCTCTATTTTGTAGCTAAAAATGTGAGCTAAAATAGTTGGCTATGACACAAGAGGTTGAGCCACTTGAACTTCAAGTATCTTGCAAAGAATGGAAGGGAAAACCTTGTTCACGGTTTACCCAAAGTGGCTGACCACCATCCAGAGAAATGCAGTGCATGTCAACTTGGTAAATAATCCGCGTCGTCTTTCACCAGCAAGACCGCGTCGTCAACTGCAAGATGTTTACAACTGCTCCACATTGATTTGTTTGGACCTGTCACCACTGTCAGCATTGGAGGAAATAGATATACTTTAGTGGTGGTGGATGATTATTCAAGATATACGTGGGTTGAGATGATGACACAAAAGATAATTGCTATGAAATTCTAACCTCACTCTTTAGACGACTCCAAACCTAAAAAGAAGACGACATCGTTAGTGTAAGGTTCGATAATGGAACAAAATTAAAAAACAACGGTGTTGCTCAGTATTGTGATGATCACGAAATTGATCACAATTTTTCTACTGCTGGTGTTCCTCAACAAAATGGGGTTGTGGAAAGAAATAACAGGACGTTGATTAAGGCCGAAAAGACAATGATTTTTGAAGCCAAGCTTCCTCAGTACTTTTGGGCTGAAGCAGTCAGCACAACATGCTTCACTCAGAACCGCTCCCTCATCAACAAAACCTACAACAAAACTCCATATGAACTTTAGAGAGGAAGAACCCCTAACATTGCATTCTTTAAAATTTTTGGCTGCAAATGCTATATACTCTACAATGGAAGAGAAAACCGAGGTAAATTTGAAGCTATGGCTGATGAAGGTATTTTTGTTGGGTATGCTAAACATTCTAAAGCTTTTCATTTTTTCAATAAATCTAGTTTAAAGATAGTAGAATCTGTCCATGTCACTTTTGATGAACATTCTCTCCTTGAGCCACATTTGGCTCCAAATGTTGCTGATGATTTTATTAAGACTAATGAAATGGGTGAATCTTCTAAAACCGCACCTGAACCTCAAGAACCGCAAAATCCATCAACTCAAGGAAATCTATCAACCACAACAGAAATTCCTTCAAATCGTAATTTTCAAACCGCACCTGAAGTTCCTACTCCAGATGCAACCTCAAGGGAAGATTATGATGAGAATTCACCCATTAAACTTGTTGAACCTCTTCGTCAACTTACATTCCATGACTTCACTGAAGGATCTAATGATGTTCTAATTGAAGATCTTTAGTAAACCTCAGTTCAACCAGATTTACCCCCCGAGGTTCGTGAAGTCAACAGTCACCCTCGCTCAAATGTGACTGGTGATTTGTTTTCTGGAGTTCAAACAAGGAGATCAAACTATGACGAACATACTTCTTTAATATATCAAATTGAACCCAAGAAATTGATGAAGCACTCCAAGATTTCAGTTGGGTTGTTGCTATTGTGAATGTGGGCCCTTCGCGGATTGAACCGTTTCTTATAGGGTCACCGCTTCACCTTAGTTTGAAGACACCGGTTTTATTGAAAAATGGAGTCACCACGCCATTTTGATTTCCTCAAAACTTTGAAAAAAAGGATAAGGGTCCAGAGGTTAAGTTACTCCTTGGAAAGAACGGATCGCGTTCACCCAAGGAGCCTTGCGAAAGCAAGACTTCCTTGATCCGAAGTTTGTGCTCGTTTGTGTGCTCGTGTGTGTGTGAGTTTTGAAAAAAAGGGAAGGAATGTGCCAAGTTATCTACCGAACGTATTAACCATATAAGAAGGTTATCGCTCGGGATTCCTTGGATTTGATATGTTCGGGATTTTGATCCCGTGCTCATCTTGGACTTATGATCATCATTAAGTGACCTTTTTACCCTCCCGTTGGAATAATCAACCATAATAGGCGTAAAAGCCTTGGTGTATCTTAAACCAACGTTCTTTGGGGACTAAGTCATATGTGATCGAGAGAGGGACACCTTTTTATAGTCCAAGAATGAGACTCTTTAGAAAAGGAAGAGTCTTTGCCCATCAATCCTACATCTTGAGACGATTGAGCTCCGTAGGGAAATTTATTGCTCGCCTCAAGTGATAATCGGAGATGTCGGGACATAAGATTCATCCGCTTCTAAAGGGACTACGACTATAGCATTTTAGTGGCAGAAACGATGTAAAGATGATGTCTTTACACCGATCCACACCACGGGATGCTTCAAGAACCAAGAGGACTAAGGAAGGGGGTATAAAGATTGGATCTTTATATAAAGATTGGATCTTTATACTCGTCCTATGCCTTTTGTGCCTTAAAAGGTCACTAGACAATCCTCGGAGAGTGATCCAACCAAAAGGGACATGGGGGAATGACTTTGAAAGGTAAAGATTGCATTTTTATGAAATAAATGTAATGAACATTATGAAAGCTAAAGACATGAATGTAAAGGGAAGACCTTTGAGGCTTTTCTATGTCCTTTAAGAACCTTATGAAGTGGAAAATCCTTGAAAGCTAGGTCAAGGGAGGGGGATTGACATAACAAGAATAAAGATTACATTTTTATGTACTAAAATGGAAGTATTTCACATCATCATGTGATGAATCCTCCCAAGAACAAGCCACTTGTGGACCCTTGTTCATCCTTAGGATAGGATTCCCCATGAATCATTTGTGTAGGGGAAAGGGGAGAAATGATGTTTACATGACAAAGATAGGATCTTTATGGCAATATATCAATGTGGATGACAAATAAAGGCAATATAGATGACAAGTAATGAATATAACAATATAATAAAAGTATTTCAAGGAGAAAGGAAGGAGAGATTACCAATGGTGGTTCTCTCTATCTCCCTTGGGGATTTTCCTATGTAGGAAGGGTTTTGGATGGATTTTATGGACGAGGGAGGTGATTTTTGGGAGTTTTAACTCTTTGGAAATTTGTGGAGTAATTTTGGCAGAGTGACAATGCTTAATTGTTGTTGAAATGGGTAGAGGAGGCCTCTATTTATAGGCTGCAGTGTGCTTTCTAATGAAGCCGCCCGGTGTTAACCTCTTGCAAAAGAAGCCGTCCGGCGTTATCCACCGATGACTCAGCCTGCTTCTAGATTCATTCAAGGTGGCAGCTAGAAGCTTCATTCCAGAGAGGGACTGCTTGGAATTTTAGTTCCTAGCAGGTCCTTCCTCCCTTGGACAGTTTGAAAAAAGTCCAGAATTGCCCCTGAACTTTAGAAAAGTTCGGGAAATTGCCGAGAAACTTAACCGGAAGGCATGAGCCAGATTTGGGTACTTACAGCTATGCAAGAAGAACTTAACCAGTTTGAAAGATGTTAGGTTTGGACATTAGTGCCTAGACCTCATGATCAAGGAGTGATAGGAACAAAGTGGGTGTTTAGAAACAAGATGGATGAAAATGGAAGCATCACCAGAAACAAAGCAAGGTTGGTTGCACAAGGATATGGCAAGAAGAAGGAATCGACTATGACGAAACTTTTGCTCCAGTTGCAAGACTAGAAGCAATTAGAATTTTCTTGGCCTATGCATCTTACAAGCGTTTCAAGTTATATCAAATGGACGTTAAAAGTTCATTCCTCAACGGTGAACTTCAAGAAACCATGTTCGTTGCTCAACCTCCAGGATTTAAAGACTCAAAATTTCCAAATCATGTCTACAAACTCCAAAAAGCTTTGTATGGACTCAAACAAGCTCCAAGGGCGTGTTATGAGACTCTATCTAAATTTCTACTAGAGAAAGGCTTCAAATGCGGTAAAATCGATACAACTCTATTCATTGCTAAATATAATAATCATTCCTTACTTGTTAAAATTTATGTTGATGATATTATTTTTGGCTCTACTAATGAATTACCCTGTAAGCGTTTTGAGAAGCTAATGAAAAGCAAGTTTAAGATGAGCATGATGGGAGAATTGATGTTCTTCCTCGAGCTTCAAATCAAACAATGTGAAGAAGGAATCTTCCTCAGTCAAGCCAAATACACAAAGGTGTTAATCAAGAAGTTTGGATTGGAAAATGCAAAAGCATACGATACTCCCATGGCTACCAACAATAAGCTAGATAAAGATCTAAAAGGTAAGAAGGTTGATCAAACCTTATATCGAGTTATGATCGGCTCATTACTTTACTTAACTGCTAGTAGGCCTGATATTATGTTTAGTGTTTGTGTATGTGTATGTGCTCGCTAATAAGCCGATCCTAGAGAATCACATTTAAGTGCAGTCAAGCGTATAATCCACTATCTCTCTGGAACTACTAATCTTGGACTTTGGTATTCCAAAGATTCGAATTTCGATCTTGTAGGTTATTCAGATGCAGATTATGCAGCTTGCACTATTGACAGAAAAAGCACTAGTGGGACTTGTCACTTCTCGGGAATAGACTAATTGCTTGGGCAAGCAAGAAGCAAGCCTCATTTGCAGTGTCAACCACAGAGGCTGAATATATTGCTACTAGAAGTTGCTGCTGCCAAATTCTTTGGATGAAGCAACAGTTGGTGGACTATGGAATTAATGAAGAAAACTGCCCAATCATGTGTGAAAACACATCAACAATTTCAGTCTCCAACAACCCTGTCATGCACTCAAAGACCAAGCATATTGATATCAAGTATCATTTCCTCAAAGACCATGTGGAAAAGGGGAATATCCATTTAGAGTATGTGGGGACAGATAATCAGATTGTTGACATCCTCACCAAAGCTCTTGACTCCAAGAGGTTTTCCTTCCTCAAAGGATAAATGGGTATGCTTGAACTTAAATAAGTCCATACTTTTTATTACTAATTTGTGTGTTAAGTATGTGGATTTTAGGTTACAAATCTTGTTGAGGTTTCAAACCTCACCCTTGTTGAAACCACGTGATTCAAACCGCATGCAGTCAACCGCTTGCAGCCAACCGCGTGTTCCAAACCGTTTGCTGCATCCAGGTCGCATGATTCTCAACCGCGTTTCAACACTTAGTCATTTTTCAACATTTTTCGTTTCTAAGCTTTGTAGAAGCTTCAATGTGGTTTGAAATTTATTTCCTTTTTTAAAAAAAAATTGTTTTTCAAACCACATGCATGTCTGCCACGTGGACCCAGGTATGTTTTCTTTATTTAGTATTTGGTCCTTATTTTGGCATAAGGGTATTTTTGCAAATATTTTCCCTCGTTTATTTAAAATTTAAATGCATTTAATGCAAAAGGAATATTTGCATTAAAAACCCCCTTGTCAGCCGTCATAGGACAGTGTGCAGAAGTTGAAAGCGTGCAACCGTTAGTGGAACCATCATCACCTTTCTACACACTGCCCCTTCACGACCTATATATACATGGTTTGGTGAAACTGGTTAACTCTTTACGTGCCAACTCTCTGTCCTTGCTACTCTTTACTTTCTCTCTCTACCAACTCTCTCTTTAAACTTTCAAATTTTCAAAACTCAAAACTTTAATGGCTGCTAAGAGACAAAGAGATTCACAAATTCCTAGAGTAGCAAAGAAACCCTTCAACGACATGGTATGTTTTCTTGTTATTAAACTTTGATTTCTGAAACTGCCATTGATGAACCTTGAGAAAACTGTTCGTATTCTTCATATCCATTTTGGATGATTTTGTTCTTGTTTCTTGCTCATTTTGAGCTATATTTGTTGGGTTTTGCTCGGTTTGATGTTTAGAATCTTTCTATGTAGTTTATTTGATGATCTAAACACATTTTGGTTACTGATTTTGATGTTTACAGTTTAAGGGTTTTAGAAACCCATTTCATGTTCTTGGCATTTTCTTGATGATTCTGGGTAAAGTTTGGATTTTTATTGTTATATTGTTAATCCACTACCCAATGTGATCATTTGATATGTTATTTATTGATTTTGGTGAACTTTTGATATATCTCTGTTCTTGGTGTACTTGAATGTTGTTCGTGTTCTTCATGATGTTCATAAGTTTTTTAGAAAATTCTTTATATGTTGGTTTACATGATTCTTGAATCTTGTTTTCCTTACTTAGCAATTTTTTTGAAAATTCTGCAATTAAATACCTTAGAACCTCATCTCTCCCAAAACCGCATATTGTCTATACTTGTTTGAAACCGCATGCTCACTCTAGATGTTAAACCGCATGTGTAAACCGCTTGCTGTTTTTCTCTAAATATTAGATGTTATGCTGCCCATAATTTTTGTTGATCTAAACCGCATTTCATCTTAAACCGCATGCTATTTCTCACTTGTCTTTTTGCACACTTGAGTTTTACTTAGTATATAGGCTGGAAACCATAACCTTCCCCAACAGGCACTTCTTGAAAGTGTGAGATAATCTTGGATTACAATGCCACGTACTAGTAAATATGTTCTCAAGTTTTTCAGTTTATTTCCTAGGCATAAATTCACAATTCACCTGGAGTTGAGAAATTTCATTTTCTCAACTGCACAAGTGCTAAACCGCATGAGTGCTTAAAACCGCATGTGAACTGTGATTTCTTAAAATGGATCTAAGTTCATTTTTTCTCTCTTTGTAGGATCCTCACTTTTTCCTGCCAGGTTGGGAAATAAATGAAGTAGAATTGAGCAAAGATGCCCTAGGGAGGGAGATGATAAGGAAGATGGACACCTATGGAATTTTACCCCTATTCACCAAAAAGCAAACCTTCACCATTCCTTCTTTCGTTAACCAATTCTATTCCAATTCCACTACCAGCACCAGAGATCTTGGAAATGGAAAAACTACCCCCTGCCTAACCGCAAATGTAGAAGGGATGAAAGTTACAATTGATTATATGGATATCAGGGACACTTTTGGATTCCATGTCCCCAATGCTGAGGAAAGACTGGATCAAGGGCTTCTAGATGCTACTGCTTCAACCATGGCTGGAATTCCAACTCTCACTGGGAAATAGACTGTTCCTAGGAAAGATTTTGGAGAGATGATGAGCCATTTATGTTTTCTAGTTGGGAAGTCTGTATGTGGAAAGAATAGAAACCACAATAACTTCACTAGCTCCCAATGGATGTATTTCTATGCAATCATCAATGAGATGCCCCTCCACTGGCCAAAAAATATCCTTCGTGAGCTATCTGCCCACATTAATACTTACCAATACAAGGAGAAAGGAGTAGATCAATGATGGAGACCCTTCTGCAGGCTATTGACTGCAGTATTCACAAATTACCAGCATCTGGAGGAGATCAGGCAACTCAACCCGGAGTTAATGGTTGAGTGGGGTCAAGAAGAAACTCTTGGTATCAATGTGTGCCACTTGTTTCATTTCAAGAATGGGGATGAGTCTTACAAGCAGCTATGGGAAAATGATTCTCTCTCAACAAAGGAGTTTTATGTTGAGATGAATCCTAAAACAGTAAACACGGCTGTAAGGAAAGAGGTTAAGAAGGCTAGGAAGACCGCACGCCAGGCTGAACCACAATCTGAGGCACCAATTCAGGGGGAGACCCCAAAGAAGAGATTCAAGATGATGGCCAAGAAAACCTCTAAGAAGGGGCCTCAACATTTCCTCAAAAGGGTGGCCCAAAATACTGAGCCAATGGCTGGAGAAACCGCCTCTTACTTTGATAAGGAATCTTCCTATTCCTCCTCTCCTCCTCCCTCAAATACAGACTCAGACCGCTCTATACATTCCTACCACACCCCCTCTCTCCAATGCCTTCAAAACCTGGACCCCCAAACCCTCAGGTGGCCCAGCCATATCCACCTCAAACCGCAAAGCTCCTACTCCTTCCCCTCCTCGTTCCAACCGCATTCAAACTCCACCCCCCTCAAAAACTCCACCTCCCACTAAACATCAATCCCCTCCTCCTTTTGTTCATTCAACTACCCATTCCACTAAACATCAATCCCTTCCTCCTAAAACCTTCCAACTTCCACAATTCCTCCAACTACCCAAACTGCACCCACCCTAACACTACCCATTCCACCCCCTCCAACCCAACCTCATACAATCTGAGTGACCCAAATTTTCCAAACCCTTCACACCAAACTCCCTCAAATTGTACCCCCTACCCAAACACCTCCCTTAACCCAAACCGCCCCTTCCACCTCAACCGCCCCTCCTACTGACTACACCCAAATTCTATCCACCCTTCACCTCATTCAAAACCAACTCCTAATAAAACAAGGCCGTATGGTCAAGATTACATCCTCCAACTCAACCCTTGAAGCCTCAAACCGCTCCCTTTAAGACCATGTTGACACCCAAGCCCATCTTTTTGCCACTCAATCCCTGGAGCTAGGTGCTTATAAATCTTCAATGAAGAGTATTCTCCTCAAGCTTGATGCCATTAAGGGGGAGAGTTCCATAGAAAACATTGTTCAAACCTCAGCTGAAAAATGCTTTGAGGAATTTAGAAAAGATCTGGCTGATGGAATTCTTCAAACCCTGGGAGATAAAGTTTCAACAACCCAGCTGAAAGAAATGCTGAATCAATTTTCCAATTCAACCTCTCTACCAAAACCGCCCTAGAAACTTTCCAAGCTGAACTTCTCAATTCATTCAACTCCAGACCGCAACCAGTTCTGACTTCAAATCTGCTCTGGACTCAGTTGAATCTAGCCTCCAATCAGAAATGGATACTCTCAATGAGGAGCTGAACATAAAAATGAATTTGATGAGAGACAGTCTGATCGCAAAGTTAGATTGTCTAACATATGAAGTTAATGATAGGTTTGAGAACCTCAAAGAGGGATTCAACTCCAAGCTTAGCATGAAAATAAATGAGCTGGATAACTCTTTGAGGGGGAGCTTAAATGAAATTGAGGCCAATCTGCAAGAAGCCCAAACCGCACATTCAGAAGCCATTCAAGATCAAATCCATAAATTTTTCAATTCCTTGGATTCCTCCTTCCACACTAAAATAGAAGACCTCAACAAGAACCTAGATGAGAATGCTGCCAAGGTGGATGAGCTGATTGAAGAATCCAAAGAGAATTGCAATGCGGTTGGCTTCAACAATTCTAGACTTGAAACCGCTATCAATTCTTTCAACCGCCTGGAGATCGCACATCAACGGACCGCAGAATAGGTGAGAAGACTAAGAAGAACCCTCACGGCTGAGCATTCAGTCTTCACTGGACCGCACGTTGATGAGCATGTTGTGGATGGACCGCCCCAGCATTGAAACCGCATCTCTGTAATTTCTTTTTGCTGAACATTTTTTTCTTATGTTAGACCACACTCTCTTTGTATTTTTTTGGTCTAACTCTTTTTTCTATTTTTGTAACCATGTAATTTGTTTTCCTACCTGTACCTGTAACTCAAACCGCCTAAGGTAGTAATGAAAATTGCATCATGGTTCCAAAACTTTATTCATATCAAACTGTTTGTTTGTAGAACAATGAAACTGCAATAGTTTAAAGCCTCATTCAAATTTTCTTAACTTAAAATCATATTTTTGAATTGAAGTTTAGACATTCTGTTTAAACTGCATACTTAAACTAAAATTCATATTTTTACGTATGCACTGAATGCATTTCTATACTTTTAAATTGTAAGTTTTAATTCCTTCAATAGTATAGAAATTTATAACTTAAGCTAGTGTGTGCATTGTCTTGGGACATGACTTACCATGTTAGTTCTTATGGACATGTTTTTACCAAGAACAATGTTTTCTTATGTTATAGTTGGTAATGGCATCAATCAAATAGGGGGAGATTGTTGGGTTTGCATACTTTAACCCTCCTAGATTTAGCTTTGATTCGATTGATACCATAACCTCATCTCTATTTTTTGGACTTTAGGCCCATATGTAATGAAGCTTAGACTTCAATTTTTTAGTATAAGTCCATTTTATAGAATAGGTTAATTTAGGCTTGAAGACTGGCACAAGACTCATTGGACATGAGATTTCAGTTCAAGAGGTTTCAGACCGCACGTTTGAAACCGCACCAGCAAATCGCAGTGTGGAATTCTTACCTTGAAACCACTCCTTGGCAACCGTAGTGAAATTTCATTGATTAAACTGCAATAGCAAAACCGCAGTGCAGTTCCAATCTTAAGACCGCTCTGTGAAACCTAACTGGTGAAATCGCACGCCTAAACCGCATCTTCACCAGACCGCATCCAATGATTGAAGACTTGAAGTTGAACCACTTTTGACCGTTGGAATCCACGTCAACAATATTTAAATTCAACCACCAAATCTTGACACGTGACTAAGTGTCAGACAGGATCTGCATGGATCCTGAAAAGGTGGCAGACGTCCTTCATTCCTTATTTGCAGTTGAGGTCTGATCAGCCTTATCTGCAACTTCTGAACAAGGGACAAAAGTGGATTTGTGGACCTATCAGAATGCACCAGTACAATACTTGCTACAGCTATTCCCAACGGCTACTTTCTTGGTGCTTGGGTATAAGTACCCCTAATATTCAACATTTTAAGATTGCTTGAGAAATTGAAATTACAGTGAGTTCATAAGAAGATTGAAGCTCTGCCTAGAAATATTCAACCCTTTAAATCTTCATCTTCTTCCTTCAAGAAATATTTCCAGCCCAGAAATCAAGCCTTTATCACTCAAGAATCATTGTGCTCTATATCATATAGATTCAAAGAGCCTTGATCTTGTTAAACACACACACACCTCACTTGATTAATCACATAGATTATTCATTTGAGATACACTAGTTATAGTCTAGGATTTGATCTTCATAAAATAGATTTTAGATCTGAGTTTGAATACTTGTATCTTTGTAATATCTCTCATACTCAATATAAAATCTAACTCTTAAAAAATCCAAGACTAACCATCTTGGTAGTGGATGTAGATCATTTACGATTGAACCACTCCAAATATTGTGTTCATACTTTTCTGCATGTTTACTGTTTATTACTAATTATTTTGTCTTTATCTGTTTGATCTCATTTACAGTTATCCATTGTTGAGAATTGTGTTTCTAGTTAACCATTGTCAAAACCTCTATACTGTTTGTGAAAACTGCGCACACAAAACTGCACCTCCAAATCGCACCACTTTACTTAAGATATTCTGCTGTGCATTTTGCAATACTACTTGCGGTTTTAATCCACTGTAAGCAGTTTTGTAAGAAAGAGGTTTCATTTTCAAAAAGAGGGAGAAAAATTTATAACTGCTATTCACCCCCTCCCCTCTAGCTGTTTTTCACCCTTGTTTCCACCTTTGGGACCAACAATATAGACCGACTGGCGATGGGGGATAGATTCATGCGTGGAGGAAGTCCTGCTTTGCTCACTTTATGGTTGAGTGAGAGGCTTCAAGATATGCCTGTGCCCCGATATCCTTTAGTCTGTGGACATATTCTCTGCGACCTCTGGTTTTGGAGACAAGCCAATCTGTATGGGAAAGCTGGATGAACAGGCTCTGTACGCATCACATTCGTTGGTGGGTTCCTCATTGGAGGATATAAACTAGGAAGGCCCTTCAGGAAAGTTCCTATGTTGTCAGGGTTCCGGGGCTGTCCCAGTCTTCTTTCTACATTCCGTCTCTTGTTTCCAGGCAGTTTGGGATGAGGCAAGATCCTTTGCTGGGCTGGAGTGACATTACTACTATGAAGGTAGCTCCTTTCTCTATGGAGAACCCATCCACTTTCCTTCTTTTCACGAGGATATGGAAGTATTATGCTTTTCCTCCTTGGGTACTTCTCAGACACCGAGAAAGTGTAGTTCTGACCATCGATTTCTTGGACTGGTACGAGTGACATCTTAGACAGGCTTAGATGATTCTGGGAGCAAGAGTGAGGCCATTCTGGGGTAGGGTTGCCATTCTAGTTGCAACCTTAGCAGTGCCCAAGCTAGGGCTAACCCTCAGGATAACACAGGGGATGTTTTGTTTGACTATGAGGCAAGAGCCGACAGGTTAGCACAGAGAGGTCCTACGTTACAAACTCCTAATGAAGAGATCTGAGTCGGGGCACAAACGAACATAGTTCTGAGAGTTACTAGATTGCTCGACACAATAGGGAGGACTCCTGATCTTGGAAGGAGGGAGACGAGATAGTTCATGTGGAACGGAAGAAGACTCGCTGGGGACGAGGGAAAAAAGGAAAGAATGGCGAAGGGACAAGCGCGAGTGGCAAAAAATGACCTTCTAAAATTCTGAGTATCCATCCATTGTCATTGCAGGCACATTAATTATTAGATGTTTTATGATGTTTTAGCATGTCGTGAGTAGAGAGTAGGCCGTGCTTGAACTCATCAAGAAGTGTTTTAACTGTAATGATTTGTGATTTACTCAAGAGTTTTTATCGAGACACGAAATCCTTACTTGCGTCTTGTTCCGAACTCTGTTGGCACCAAATTTGGAATTTTATATATTTTTTAGACCGAACCAATGATGGTTGCCTACGTTCCCCTCTTACAAGTGAACTGAGGGGCTCAGGTCTCCGTAGTTCAACTCTATTTTTGTAAGTGAAGGGGAGACATAAAGGGGGAGAATGGTGCAACCCTAATTTTACCTAGACCTTTTAGGATTTTCAATCTAGTCGGGTATATACTTCAATGCCTATGTATGTATCCTTTTTTTAGAGTGTAGAAGGGGGGAAAGAGAAGACTCGATATTCTTTAGGCAAAATATCGGCGGAGTTTTCTTCTGTTTATTGGGTTCACAAAAGGGTTTCCATCTAGATCTGTCAATTTCATTGCACCTCCTGAGAAGATTTTCTAAACCATGAACGGGCTAATCCATGTAGGTTCCCATTTTCCAAGCGGGTTGATTAGGGTGGGAGGCTTTTCCTTAAGCACCTGATCGCCTTCTCTGATATCTCGGGACTTTACATTCTTGTATAAAGCTCTACCCATCCAACTCATGTAGGCTCAAATATGTTCCATGGCTTTCAGTCGGCGTTCGTCCAGTAGGGCTAATTCATCATACCGGCTTCGAAGCCATTCTAGCTCATTGAATTCATTTTCTAATAGTACTCATAGCGTTAGGACCTCCAATTCTATTGGAAATACTGCTTCCATTCCATAGGTCAGAGCGAATGGGTTTTCTCCTGTGGCAATCCTAACCAACGTTCGGTAGTCCCAAAGTGCCAAATGTAGCTTCTCCAGTCAATCCCACCCCCGTACTGTCATCTTTCTGATGATTCTTTTGAGGGTTTTATTTGCTGCTTCTATGGCGCCATTAGTTTATGGTCTATAAGGAGAGGACTTATGACGGGTGATCTTGAACTCGAACAATAATCTATCGCAGTCCCCCTCAAAATGAAATTTGTTGTCTGATATGACTTCATTTGGGATGCTGTATCCACATATGATGTTTTCTTTGACCAATTGGGCGACCTTCTTGGAAGTTAACTCCTTGCAGGACTAAGCTTCGACCCACTTTGTGAAATAGTCGATGGCTACCAAAATGAACTTGTGGCCGTTGCTACTAGGCAAAGTGATTTTCCTAATGTCATCGATTCCCCAAGTGACAAAAGTCCAGGGTGGTCATGCTGTAGAGGGCATGGGCGAAAGGAGGTTAAGGTTGGAGAATCGCTGGCATTTGTCTCAGATTATGATGAAACGGATACAATCTGCTTCCATGGAGATCCAGTAGTAGCTCATTCGAAGAATGATTTGCATAAGAGCTCGAGTATTCATGTGAGGACCGCAAGCCCCATTGTGGACTTCATTCATGTGTTCGACTTCCTTTTCATTGCTAATGCATCAGAGGAGCGGTCCTTGGTAGCGTTTTTTGTACAACATATCTCCCAGGATGAAAAAATGAGAGGCCAGGTGTTTCAAGTCTACAATGATTTTGGCTTTGACTCCTTCTTTGTATTATCCCTCCTTATTCATGAAAGAGACCTCTCCGCTTTTGAGGTACTGGTAAATTTGGTTGTACCACGGTTCCTTAATTGGCTCGGGTTCTACCTCGATTTCACATCAATAGGCCAGAATTTCTTTCCTTCCTACTTTGAAAGGGATTACCGATTTCCTTCAGGGATCTCCACGAGTGAAGTTAGAGTGGCTAGAGCGTCCGCAAATCGATTCCGGTCTCTCGGTAGGTAGTGAAAAGTGACTTCTTTGAATTGTACAATGAGGTCTTCCATACACGCATGATATTTTTACAAACCTGGGTCCATTGTTTTCCACTTGTTGGAGACTTGGTTAATGATCAGGTCTGAGTCTCCGTAGACTTCTAATTCCTGGACGTTCCTTTCGAGGGCAACCTCTAAACCGACGACGCATGCTTCATATTCAGCCGCATTGTTGGTAACCTCAAAATTCTGTTTTATGGCGATTGGGGTGTGCTCATCCTTAGGTTCTACCAAAAGCATTCCAATGCCATTGCCTCTCTTGTTAGTTGCCCCGTCAAAGAAAAGCTGCCATCGATTCTCGCATTCAAGCGTGAAAATTCCTTCATCTGGAAATTGTGGTTCGGGACCTTTAGCTTCGTTGCTTGGGAAAATGGCTAGCTGTTCAGCCATAACCCATCCTTTAATTGATTTCCTGGTCACGTATTTGATGTCGAATTCAGCTAGGAAGAAAGACCACTTGGCTAGTCTCATTGACAGTGAGGGTTTGTCGAAGAGATATTTGACAAGATCCATCTTGGAGACCAGATGCATTGAGTGTGATTGTATGTAGTGTCTCAGTTTTCCAACCACCCACACTAGAGCTGAGCAGGTTTTCTCTAGATCTGAATAGTTGAGCTCACTGCTTTTGAATTTCCATCTCACAAAGTAAATGGCATTCTCGATTCTTGACTCCTTCTTTTCTTGGACCAACATGGCCCCAACTACGGTGTCAGTTACAGTCTGATAATGCAGGAGTGGCTTCTCTTCATTGGGAGGACAGAGGATCAGAGGATTTACGAGGTATGCCTTTATTTTTTCAAAGGCGTCTTGGCATTCTGGATTTCGCTCAATATCCGTATAATTTTTCATTAGCCGAAAAATTGATTCGCACATAGAAGTCAACATATTCACTAAGTGACTGATTTACTGCAACTGACCCATGAAGCTTTTTACCTCTGTTTGGGTTCTTGGTGGTCTCATCTCAACTATGGATTTGATCTTCTGGGGATCGGCCTCGATGCCTCGTTTTGTGACCATATATCCCAAGACTTTGCCCCGGGGTACTCCAAACGTGCATTTAGCAGGGTTCAACCTTATTGAATTCTTTCGAAGGCGATCAAAGAATTTTCTCAAGTCGGTTAGATGTTGTCTGTCTGATCCTTTTGAGTGAAAGATCATATCGTTGACATGCACCTCGATTTCCTTATGTATCATATCGTGGAAAAGTGCTATCGCCGCCCGTTGGTAGTAAGCCCCGACATTCTTCAATTTGAAGGGCATTACAGTGTAACACTAAGTTCCTTATGGGGTGGTGAAGGCGGTCTTCTCTTGATCTTCTTCAGCCATCTTGATCTGATTCAGCCATTGTTTTTCACTTGTTGGAGACTTGGTTAATGATCAGGTCTGAGTCCCCATAGACTTCTAATTCCTGGACGTTCCTTTCGAGGGCAACCTCTAAACCGAAGACACATGCTTCATATTCAGCCGCATCGTTGGTAACCTCAAAATTCTGTTGTATGGCGATTGGGGTGTGCTCATCCTTAGGTTCTACCAAAAGTATTCCAATGCCATTGCCTCTCTTGTTAGTTGCCCTATTGAAGAAAAGCTACCATCAATTCTCGCATTCAAGCGTGAAAATTCCTTCGTATGGAAATTGTGGTTCGGGACCTTTAGCTTCATTGCTTGGGAAATTGGCTAGCTGTTCAGCCATAACCCATCCTTTAATTGATTTCCTGGTCACGTATTTGATGTCGAATTCAGCTAGGAAGAAAGACCACTTGGCTAGTCTCATTGACAGTGAGGGTTTGTCAAAGAGATATTTGACAAGATCCATCTTGGAGACCAGATGCATTGAGTGTGATTGTATGTAGTGTCTCAGTTTTCCAACCACCCATACTAGAGCCACGCAAGTTTTCTCTAGAGCTGAATAGTTGAGCTCACTGCCTTGGAATTTCCATCTCACAAAGTAAATGGCATTCTCGATTCTTGACTCCTTCTTTTCTTGGCCCAACATGGCCCTAACTGCGGTGTCAGTTACAGTCTGATAATGCAGGAGTGGCTTCTCTTCGTGGGGAGGACAGAGGATCAGAGGATTTACGATGTATGCCTTTATTTTTTCAAAGGCATCTTGGCATTCTGGATTCCGCTCAATATCCGTATTATTTTTCATTAGCCGAAAAATTGGCTCACACATGGAAGTCAACATATTCACTAAGCGACTGATGTACTGAAAGTTACCCATGAAGCTTTTTACCTCTGTTTGGGTTCTTGGTGGTCTCATCTCAACTATGGATTTGATCTTCTGGGGATCGGCCTTGATGCCTCGTTTTGTGACCATATATCTGTTTTGGTAAAAAACAATCAAATGTAAAATGGTTCGAAACAAATTTGAGGAAAGTGCAATGGAGTATAATCGGTGTAACAATGAAGATAAGATGACTCAATCAGGTAACGAGGAAAGCCCTTGAGACAACTATCTCGCCGGCACAAAACCTCGGAAGGTGTTTATGGTCACCTTCGTCCCAAACGGTAGTATTGATCTTTAGTGAATTACAAGTTTTGGAGCTATGGCGGATTACAAGAAAGTGTTCGTGAACTGTGTGTGTTGATTGTGTTTGTTCCAGCCATTAGCCCTTTAAATAGAAAAAGATAACTTGAAGATAACAAAACCCTAACAAACTTTCCTAAAATCTCGGCCTTGTTATCTTGGTCTTGACTTGGTCTCTCAACCGTTGAAGTGAGTCCACGAAGTAGGTTTTTTCCACGTTCTATATACCTGTAATTAAGATATAACAAAAATAATTAAATAATGATTTAATTATCTAAGTGAATTTTACCTTGTCCACGGGTTCGAAGATGATGACATGCTGGCAACTTTTCAAGATGTAGCGATCCTGAATTTACCCACAACAATTGTCCCCAAAAACTGTCTTTCAATGAATTTAAATAGGCGGTTTTTCTACTTTCTTCTAGAAGCTTTGGCGGTTAATTAACTTGATGGAGACGTGTCAGTTGAGGAGTTTAATCCATCTTAATTAGCGTAAATACCGAGGAACTAGGGTTTTTAACTGAGCTTCTTTCGCTTTCCTCCTCACTTTCTCAACGTTTCTTCCATCTTCTTCACGGCGGTGAATTTCTCCAAGGTAAAATCTTTCCATCTCTCTTTTCCTTTTTTGAAAATATGGTTAATCCAAGAAAAGGCAAGGCTCCAAGAAATCCTCTGAGTTTGAATGAGGATGGGGGTTTCTCTTGTGAGGGCTTGTTGGCAAAACCTGATGAAGAGGTTTGTATTTTCAACAATGAGCTCATCGAATCTGTTAAGGATCGACGATGCTTCCCAGAATCTACGATCTTTAGGCCTTTCGATGTGTTTCATAGGGCTGATTTTGGGTCTCCACAGTGGATCTTTTTTTACGAATATCCCTTTGCCCTAGGTTTTTCGTATCCCTTCCCTGCGTTGATAACTGATTTTTTTAGAAAAACAAATTTGGCTTTCGTCCAAGTAATGCCCATGGTTTGGAGGATTTTCTCTTGCGTCCTAAGGGTGAATCGGGAATTTGGGTTAGACATAGGTTTGAGAGAAATAGCTTTCGTATATGAGCTCCAAACCTTTGGCTCTACGAGGTATCTTCTAAAAACTAGGTCTGGAATGAAACCACTGTTTTTGAGAGTGACGGTAAACGATAGGGATTGGAAGTCAAAATATTTCTTTGTTGAGAAGGATTCTTTGGAGGAAGGAGACTTCTTGGCAACATGATGGAGCAGGGAAGGTATCCCTCTTTAAAACATCAGTTTTCTTTATTTCCCGCACTTACTTGAATTTGTAATTTCTCTGTTTGTTTTTGCAGTCATTGATTGGGCGAAGCTCTTTCCACCTTCTTCCGAGACCATAGACAAGGTGAGGAGATTATTGGAGTTTTCAGAGGAGGAGCGATCCTTCAAGCCATTTGAAACAATAGCCATTTCTGAAGAACAAGAGATACCACCTTCTACTGAGATGTCCACTGGTAAGATCCTATTCTGTCCCAAAAAAATTGCCTTTTAGCATTTGGATTTTGCTTTCATCTCATAGCGTGTACTCTATTTTTGATAGTTTCGAAATCCACAGCTGCATTTTCCTTGAAAGACCTTCAAGATTTTGTAGGGCAAACCCAAGCTAGCCAACAGTTGATGGTGCCTAAGAAAGAAATGGAGGCACCATCTGTGGGACCCAGGGTTAAGAAAAGGAAGGGCAGTTCTAAGGAAGTAATAAACGTTGATGAAACAGGATTGGCAGATGTTAAGGAGGCACTGGCTAGAGTGGCAGTGGTAAGTTTTTCAAAAGTAGAGTTTCAAAGGAAATTTTTGAATATATAATACGCCCCAAATTCTAATCATCAAACTTATTTTTTGCAGGGTATTGATGCGGCTGAGATAAAGATGAATAGTCTCGAAGAAAGGAACATGAAGCTTGTTTTGGAGGCATTACAGGCGAAGAAATAGAAGGATGTTCTGACTAAGAGAGTAGAGGATTTGCAGAACGAGGTTGAGAGTTTGATGAAGGGCATGTCTTCCATTCAAGACACTCAATTGCAGGAAATTGAGGATGTGAAGAAGAATATGATGGCCTCAGCTGCCTAGAGTATGATGGCAATAAAAATTCAGATGATGGAAGAGTTCCAGGTTGGAAAGCGCACAGAGTGGGATGTTGAGCAGCAACGTTCACTCTTGAAGGCTTTGGATGGTAAGGGAGAGGAAGCAGGAGAAGGATCCTCAGCTGCGAAGGATGATGACATCCTAGAGGAAGGAGTAGCGACAACATCTGCGGCAGTAGCCACCCCGTGAAGGAAATAAAAAAAATGGTCCTTTAGGTTTAAAAACTTTTGGTTTGAAAATGGACTGCATCCCGAAGACAATATTTAAATGCTTTTGGTTTGTAAACGGTCCATAAGGGCCAAGACAATTTGCTTTTCATTTTTCAAGTGTTGGGTTGGTTCAACACTTTCATGTTTCGTAGGGTAAAAAACTTTTATTTTGCTTGGGTTTATCTAAAAACTTTTGCTCAAGCATTTTTGGAAAATGAAAATAGAAGGTTGGCATGCTAACCTTTTCGAAGATATTGATAAATTGCGAGTGGATGTATAAATCCTTGTAATTACTTTGATTGACATGTGAATGTCAATAATCTTTTGTTCTTAGGTGGCATGAACATGCCACAACCATATTGATAAATTCTTAGGTTCAAAACTCATTGATTGAGTGGAGATGGGTAATTCGTACATATTAAACGTACGGGCCCATCACACACCTCAATCAAGGTTGACATCGTGCACTCCAGGCGAGGTGTTTAAACCTTAATGAGACAAAAGAAAGTAATTTCTTTAAACCTTTGAAGGGATTAAGTACCTTTAACGGAGGTGAGATGGCCAGTCTCAAAATGGTCGTTTTCACGAGAATTGGATTGAATTGACAACCTCTGCAAAATAACAAGATAATGGGAGATTTCGACATCTATTCTGATGTCACATTTTATTTGATAAAAGGAAGTAAAAATGTGCTAGAACTTCATAAAAATATTTCTTTTAAACAGAAAGTAAGAAAGCGGTCGTACCTGATTTAAAATGTTAACTTCTTGGAAGGATGTTAACATCTCAATTTGTCAAGGAGTTTATTCAAATGCTTCTTGTTTCCTTGCAAAACAGAAACATGTTAGGGGTGGGCATTAGCTTAGCTAACGCCCCTCCGATGCTTAAGTAAGTAATTGTTCAGAAAATAAACAAAATGGAAACAAGTACTTTTATTGAAAATAGAACGGTAAAGATCGTACCTCGGTTTTATTTGCATTGTAACATAATTATGGAAACTTACATAAAATATGACTTGAGGTGAATGGTATTCCAGCTTCGGGGAATCCTTGCTCCCTCCAGAGTTGACATCCAATATGAAAATTTACCTGCTTCGGCATCAACTAAGTACGGTCCTTCCCATTTGGGGGCCATCTTTCCAGCATTGGGCTCTCTTGTATTTTGAAACACCTTTCGTAGGACTAGATCACCGACTTGGAACTTCCGTAGTCTAACATTTTTGTTGTAGGATTTAGCAATCTTTTGTTGATACGCTGCTATCCCGATCTTGGCTAAATCCCTTAGCTCGTCAATGGTATCTAGATCATAACCCAGGTTGGCATCATTCTTCTCAGGTGTCAACATCTTGAATCTGGCAGTAGGGATGACGAATTATGCCGGGATGACTGCTTCTGCTCCAAATACTAAGGAGTAAGGGGTCTGGTCTATCGCGTTTTTTGGTGTGGTTCTATCTGCCCAAAGCACAAATGGAAGCTCTTCCGCCCATCTTCCTTTCTTTTGATCTAGCCTCTTCTTTAGGTTGTTGATGATTATTTTGTTACTTGATTCTGCCTGCCATTAGCTTGAGGATGCACTGGTGAGGATGTCACCATCTTAACTCCCCACCTAGTGAGAAAATCCTGCATCTTCTTGCTGATGAATTGGGAGCCGTTGTCACATATTATTTCAGAGGGGATGCCAAATCTGCTAAATATATTTTTCTTAATGAAGGATATGACTTCTTTATCACAAACTTGCACGTAGGATTCAGCTTCAACCCACTTAGAGAAGTAACCAGTCATTGCTAGCAAAAATACTTTTCCTCCAGGAGCTTTAGGCAATTTTCCCACTATATCCATTCCCCACCTCATAAATGGCCAAGGGGAGAGGATTGGATGAAGCAATTCTGCGGGCTGGTGCAAGATGTCACTATGCCTCTGGCAGGAATCACATTTCTTGGCAAAGATGGCAGCATCTTGATGCATTGTTGGCCAGTAGTAACCTATTCTTAGAGCTTTCATATATAAGCTTCTGCCCCCAGAATGGTTACTACATGGTCCTTCATGAAATTCTCTTAGAACTTCCATGGCTTTGTCAGCTTCGAGACATCTCAAGTATGGACCTGCAAATGATTTCTTAAATAGCACATTATCTATTAATACGAATCTTGAAATCTTTGCCCTGAATGCTCTTGCATTATTTTCCTCATCAGGGACGGTGCCATCTTGAAGATATTTAATTATTGGCGTCATCCAAGATGTCTCTATCTGATTATCTGGGATGTCGTCATCTGTGCAAAAAAGTTCTAACCTTTCCACTACAGGGACGTCGACATGTATGATTGGTATATTGGTCTGAGATAAGCTTTTGAAAGCTGATCCAAGATTGGCCAATGCATCTGCTTGAGAGTTCTCCTCTCGGGGTATTTGTTCAAAGGAGAAGATTTGAAATTTGCTTGCCAGAATTTTCACAATGCCCAAATAAGCTGTCATCTTGGCATTTTTTGCTGCATAGGAACCATTAAAATGATTGACAAGTAACAATGAATCACTATATACCTGTATTGCTTTAATGTTCATGTCTAGAGCCACGGTTAGGCCCACGATTAAGGCTTCGTATTCTGCTTCATTATTGGTAGCTTTAAAATCACAACTAATGGCCTGGGGTATGATGTCCCCTTGTGGCGACTTTAGGACAACACCTAGCCCTGTGCCCCTCATATTAGAAGCACCATCTGTGAATAGAGTCCACTTTCGCAGGATGTCCCCATCTTGGAGCTGTTGGACTTCTAGTTCTACTTTCGGTTGCATGCTTGGACTAAAGTCTGCCACAAAGTCTGCAAGTGCTTGGGATTTTATTGCTGTTCTAGGCTCATACTTGATGTCATAAGTGCTTAGTTGAACGGACCATTTGGCCATCCTTCCTGACATTTCTGGTTTTCTCATTACACTTTTTATCGGATAGTTAGTACGAATGACAATGATATGAGTTTCAAAATAATGCCTTAACTTAATTGAAGCAGAAATTAAAGCTAAGATTAATTTTTCAAGGTGTGAATACCTGGTTTCCGCATCAAGCAGTGTTTTACTTACATAATATATCGGTTGTTGGATGCCATCTTGATCACGGACCAGGACGGCGCTGACTGCAGTCTCGGAGACAGCTAAGTAAGCGCATAATGGCTCACCTTCTTGAGGCTTCGAGAGCAGGGGAGGTGTTGACAGGTACAACTTTAAATCTTGAAAGGCTTGTTCATGCTTTTTAGTCCACTCGAATCTGGAATTTTTCTTCAAGATGTCATAGAATGGCTTGTATCTATCCGAGGATTTTGAGATGAATCGATTCAATGCCGCCACTTTCCCCGTCAATCTTTCAACATCTTTGACGGACTTAGGCGATGCCAGATTGATGATGGCTTTTATTTGCTCTGAGCTTGCCTCTATCCCTCTTTGCGTCACCATGTAGCCCAAGAATTTACCGGACTTCATGCCAAAATTGCACTTTACTGGGTTTAACTTCATGTTGAATTTGTCCAGGATGTCAAATGCTTGAGTAAGATCCCGAACATGATTTTCAGCTTTCTTCGACTTTATCACCATATCGTCGATGTACACTTCCATGGTGTCCCCAATCTGCTCTTTGAACATCATATTGACCAGGCTCTGGTATGTAGCACCTGCATTTCTTAGTCCAAAAGGCATTGCAATGTAACAATAAATACCTGTGGGAGTAATGAAGGCGGTGTCCTCTTGGTCGGATGGCTCCATCTAGATTTGCTGGAATCCTGAGGATGCATCCAAGAAAGTCAATACCTCATGTCCAGAAGTAGCATCGACCAAAGTATCAATATGTGGCAAGGGGAAAGGATCTTTGGGACAGGCTTTGTTTAAGTCTGTAAAGTCGACACAAACTCTCCACTTGCCGTTCTTCTTCTATACCACCACCACATTTGCTAAACATCTTGGGTATTCAACTTCTCTGATCATCTTAGCTTTGAGCAATCTATCTACTTCTTCCTGAATGATTATATTCCTTTCTTGTGCGAACTTCCAACTCTTTTGGTGGATTGGCTTAAAAGATGGGTCAATGTTGAGTTTATGGGTAATGACGTCTTTGCTGATGCCTGCATGTCTTCATGCTTCCAGGCGAAGCTTTTGATCCTGCTTGTTAGGAGGTTGACAAGATCTTCCTCAATCTCTGCTGGAACATCTTGACCAATTAGCACCCTGAGATCTGGGTTCGAGGGGTCTAAGAATATATCTTTCACGTCATGCTCCTTTGTCTCCAAAACCTCACGGGCTTTTCTCTGTAATTGCTATGCGATCTTGGGAGATGTCGATGCCTTCATGGATGTCATGTAGCATTCTTTAGTTGATTGCTGATCACTGTAAACCTTGACAACTCCCAGGGTGTCGGCATCTTCACACATTGATGATAAGTGGATGGCACTGCTTTCATTCCATGGATCCATGGTCTTCCCAAGATTACATTGTAACATGTGGCACTATGAATCACGCAAAATCTCTCCATGGAGTTGATGCCTTCAACATAAACTGGAAGTGTGATTTCTCCCACTATGCTTTTGGTTTCCCCACTGAAGCCCACGAGCACTGAGGTTCTCTTTACAATGCTTTCTTCAGGGATCTTCATTTCTTTCAAGGCATCTAGCATAATGAGGTTTACAGAACTGCCTCCATCTATTAGGATACGACTGACTTAGCAATTGGCGATCTGGAGGGCAATGACCAAGCTGTCATGATGAGGATCCATAACATTGTCCCTGTCGCTTTCTTCAAAGGAGATGACATCTTGGGATGTGAGCTGCGACATCTTTTAGAGTCTCTCGGTCTTCTCATCCTTAGCTTGCTTGGCGAATCACTTATCTGCAGAATAAGAAGTACCACAAATATCAGAACCACCACTAATAACATTAACTACCTTTGTTACCGGTGGAGGAGATGGCGGTCTGGTTGCAACGGGCTCTTTGTTCTCCATCTTGGTTTTGCAATTTCCAAGGAGTTCTTTAAGATGTCCCTTAGACAACAGGTAACTAATCTCCTTCCTCAAGGCGATGCAATTTTCAGTAAGATGTCCAAAATCCTCATGGTAGGCACACCACTTGGATTTATCCCTCCAGCCGGACGGCTTGCAAGTTTTTCGAGGCCACCTTGCTTTATCTCCAAGATTGCTCATCGCACACAGGATACCTTAAACATAAACAGAGAAACAATAATCAGAAATTTTAGGAGATTCAAAATCATCATCATCTCCATCATCTTCCACACAATTAACTTTGTTATGGTCATTTATGTGGTAAGGTCTGGATCTGCTCTGCCTTTGGTGAGACGACTCTATCTTCCTACCAGGATGGTCATATGATGAAGCCTTGTCAGGATGCTTGGACTGCTGCACCTTGTCTTCTTCTAGCCTGATGAACCTTAAAGCTCAGTTTTGGATATCCTCCATCTTCTTGCACGGGTTCTTCACCAAATCTTCACAGTAAGGGGAATCTTTATTCAAGCCCATTTTGAAAGCTTCTGCGGCTGTCGCCATGTCCAGGTTGGGGATCTCCAAGACTTCTTTATTAAATCTATTAACATAGTCCTTTAAGGCTTCGACGGACTGCTGGGTGATACGGTAAAGATCACTGGTGAGCTTCTTAAACTGTCGGCTGGAAGAGAATTGATTGTTGAATAGGTTGACAAGTTAAGAAAATGAGCCAATAGAACCAGCAGGTTGACGAATCATCCATTTCAATGCTGGTCCCACCAATGTCGACCCAAACCCTCGGCATAAACAAGCCTCACGAAACTGGAGCGGGATGCAAACAATCTCCATCTTTTCTTGGTAATGGGCGACATGCTCCTCAGGATATGAGCTTCCATCGTACAACTTCATGGCTGGAACGCTAAATCCTTTTCGGATGTCGACATGTACAATCGCCGGAGTAAAGCGAGACTGATTGTAACATGTTGAGGAGACCTGCTGGATAGGCGGGGTGACGCCTGGCACATTCAAGATCATATCCCTCAACTCCTGAAGCTGATTTGCAATGTAGGTACCTGCAAAAGGGTTAGTAGCACTAGCAGTATTATCCAAGGCAGAACTAGTATTGAAATTAACAAAAGGATTAGCATTATCTGCAGAGGACGTCATGATGGTGCTATTAGTGAAGATGGGTCCTTCTAGAAAAGTCATCCTGTAGGCACTGGTGGCTAAGGGTGTCGACATCGCCACATAAGTCGTCATCGGAGGAGAAGACGTCACAGTTGGTGATGACGACATCCTTACAGATGAAGCCATTAGAAGGAATTCATTGAAGGTTTGAGAGCTGTCCCTAATATTGAAGTCAAGGACTCTAGGGCGGTAAGGGGAGACATTATCCATTCTTTTGGAGAGCAACTCTTGTTCCTTTTGCACCTTTATCAAGCTTTCGGCTATCAAGGAGGTGCTATTCTGTTGGCGATCTAGCTGATTCTTCATCTGAATGAGCATACTTTTGATTTCAGGATCAGGAGATGGAGACATCTGCTTCTTGCCAGGATTCACAGGCGGAGGAGGAGGCAATGAATCTTGGCCTCCGGTTGCTGGCCTGCTACTGGTTTGTGGATTCACGCTGCTAGGGATAGAAATGGTTTTGCTGACGGCGGAAGTCATAGGTTGGGTAGACATGGTAGAAATGTAAGGATTTTAAACCGATTAAAAAACCAATGGCCCCATGGTGCGCCCAAACTGTTTTGGTAAAAAACAATCAAATGTAAAATGGTTCGAAACAAATTTGAGGAAGGTGCAATGGAGTATAATCGGTGTAACAATGAAGATAAGATGACTTGATCATGTAACGAGGAAAGCCCTTAAGACAACTATCTCGCCGGCATAAAACCTCGGAAGGTGTTTATGGTCACCTTCGTCCCAAACGGTAGTATTGATCTTTAGTGAATTACAAGTTTTGGAGCTATGGCGGATTATAAGAAAGTGTTCGTGAACTGTGTGTGTTGATTATGTTTGTTCCGGCCATTAGCCCTTTAAATAAAAAAAGATAACTTGAAGATAACAAAACCCTAACAAACTTTCCTAAAATCTCGGCCTTGTTATCTTGGTCTTGACTTGGTCTCTCAACCGTTGAAGTGAGTCCACGAAGTAGGTTTTTCCCACGTTCTATTTACCTGTAATTAAAGATATAACAAAAATAATTAAATAATGATTTAATTATCTAAGTGAATTTTACCTTGTCCACGGGTTCGAAGATGATTACATGCTAGCAAATTTTCAAGATGTAGCGATCCTGAATTTACCCACAACAATATCCCAAGACTTTGCCCCGGGGTACTCCAAACGTGCATTTAGCAGGGTTCAACCTCATTGAATGCTTTCGAAGGCGATCAAAGAATTTTCTCAAGTCGGTAAGATGTTGTCTGTCTGATCCTTTTGAGTGAATGATCATGTCATTGACGTACACCTCGATTTCCTTATGTATCATATCGTGGAAAAGTGCTGTCGCCGCCCGTTGGTAGGTAGCCACGACATTCTTCAATCTGAAGGGCATTACAGTGTAACACTAAGTTCCTTATGGGGTGGTGAAGGCGGTCTTCTTTTGATCTTCTTCAGCCATCTTGATCTGATTATAGTCGGCAAAACCGTCCACAAAAGACTTTACTTCAAAATTGGCCGTGGTATTGACTAGCATATCTATGTTTGGCAGTGGAAAGTCATCCTTCGGACTTGCTTTATTGAGATCTTAAAATCTACGCAACAACGCACCTTTCCATTAGACTTGGTAACCGTGACTATGTTAGAGAGCCAAGTTGTGTACTCGATCACTCTTATGAAGCCGACGCGAAGCATCTTATCGATTTCTTCATTGACTTGTAAAGACCATTCGGGCTTGATCCTGCGTAACTTCTGCTTGACAGGCTTGGCCTCGGGATTCAAGGAATTCGGTGCTCTACTATGGCGGGATCCAAGACGAGCATATCCTGATAGGACCAGGTGAACACATCTACAAACACTTTGAGCAGTGCGGTCAATGCTTCTCGCTCGGTGCCGACGAAGAAATCTTCGATTTGTGTCTCTTTAGGCTCTTCAGTAGTCCCCAAATTCACTTTGGTTAAAACTTCCTCGACAGCTTGGGCCTGATTTTCCTCTCGTTCAACAACATGCTCAATGATTTTTTTAATGCATTGTTCATTTAGTGTGACTGCATCTTTATCAAGTGAATCATTATTAACTGTTCTTGGTTTATTAGTTAATTTATCATTTGTTAAAGTGGCAATGAGGGGATACTCAGAAAGGTCGAACTTTTCATTCAAAGAATACGAAAATACAGTGTCTGCTACAAACTCGTAATCCTCGGGTGTAAGGTCATCAGATGACTCGGGAGACTCAAAATCAAATACAACAGACTCTGGACACTTTTCAAAGCTAGACTCTAAGAAACGAGGGGTCAGTCCAAGCTTCTCGACCATTTCCCTTTTGTTGGCTGTGGGTCCGGAAAAGGTAACCCAATTTCTCAGTGGCATTTTTTATTGGTTCACGAGGGTGCAAGGATCAAAGGGCTTCATGCTACTTTCTCCAACCACGGCTATCATCGAGTTATCAGAAACAAAATGAATTAAGTCCGGCATTTCAGTTTCCTCACTGAAGAGTTGCTGAAGCAAAGATCCATCCCAGATGCCTTCCCTGAAGTCTTCTTCACTAGCCTTGGGCATTACCAACTCGAACATTGATTCGTCCAATTTTTTTATGGCACGTTCAATGATGAAGAGCTTTCCGAATTCATTGACCAAGTTAGGAGCTTCTTTCAGTCGATATTCATTGTGAATGGTGGTGGTAGTGGGACCTGGCATAATCGGCATGTCGAGAAATGTTCTTCTAATGGGATTTGGCTCGAGGCTTCTGTTCTTTCTGAGGCTTTGCTGTAACTTTTCCCATTTGTCTGCTATTGTAGAACAATCCTGTCTTGGGTTGATGATTTCTTCCTTCCTCTTTGTGTCCCCTGTTCAAATCATTGGTCTTCTTTACAAATACAGGGTCATGTCGAGGCTGTAGGGGCGGAGATTGGAGGTTATGTATGGGATCCTTTTGTCAATGGCTAAGCACTTCTCGCGTGCTATCCTCCTATCTTCTTCAGCATCTTCAGGAGTGGGAACGTACCCCAAGCTACGACGAGTAGTATGTTCTTTAACTTCAATGACCTTATGAGTGCCACGAAGGCGCTTGCCCAAACCGAGCCCCGGGATGTAATTTATAAGTTTCATCATCTTCATAGGAGGGGGAATCTAGTCCCAAGATAGAGGGAGGACCATACAGCACACCTGCGCTTTAGGAATTTCAATAGTGAATCCCGTCAACATCATGCCATCCTCGTCGTGCTTGATTTCTAGGATCGGGATACCGTTTGCATTTGTTCCTTCCGTGGTTACACTATCTCCGTATATTATTGTGAGATCGTTTCCTTGTATAAATTTCACACATTGGTGCAAGGTCGATTCTACTCCGTTGATTTGGTGTAACCAAGGTCGACCCAGGATGGCGCTGAAGGTGATTGGGATGTCAATGACCTGGAAGTCTGTGGGCATCATTTGTTTTCCATACCAAAGATTTAAAGTGGTGTGATGTACCCGAATTTTTTTGGCGCCCAACAAAACATTGGAAATTTGAAAAAATCTTTATCTGACTTTGAAAAATCAATGGAGTCGCCACGCCATTTTAGTTTAAGGGGGCCAAAACTTTGAAAAATGCCCAAAATTAGAGAAATGAGTCCGGAGGTCACGTTACACTCCGGGAAGAATGTTTGGCGTTCACCCAGAATGCCTTGTATGACGAGTCTTCCTCACTTGAAACCTTTTGTGTGTGTGTGTGTGTGTGTTTTGAAAAAGATTTTGAATTAAAGGATTTTCTAGAAATAACAGAAATACAAGGGACTGAACTGGAAAATAGTTTGAAAACAGTGACTAAACTGGAAAATAACAGAAACTGGAAATTTGTTTGCAGATGACAATGTCATCCGCGTGGATGAGATTGTAGTGCAATCTTATCCGCGCAGACTAACCTGCAGTGTCAATATTTTTTACAGTTTCCTAATCAGTCACTATAATTTCCAGAAATTTAACTGGATTTACAGGACTTAACTGGAAATGTAACTGTAAACAGAAAACAAAGGAAATGTTTGGATTTTTGGCATCCATGTTTTGTCCTCTCTTTCCCTAGACTTTGATTAGTGGTCATAAGTGATGAATCCACTTAATCAAGCCATCCCGGGGGTACATTAGGACTTGAAAGCATGTCATTTTCAAAGGGAAAGGGGATTTGACATGAAAGTAAATTAATGAACAAGGGATAGGTCAAGATGTATCAACTTTTAGAGGAAGATCTCTAAGGTTGTCACAAGAAGGACCATCCTTGAGACCTATACTCAAGTGTATCTCATACATCTTGTGTGACCTAATTTGTGTAAGTCTTAAGGATGTTCATCCAAGGAAATGGTTCCAAGGTGAACATCTTAGACTATGGGGGAACATTTGAAAGAAAATAAAGATTGTGGACCATTTGAAGTGGTCATCCATGGAGATGGACTCCAAGATGACCATCTTCTAGGTCAAGTGAACAAGTATGGACTAGAAATGTAAAGAGGCATGAAAGTAAAAATATGGACCATTTGAAGTGATCATCTATGGAGATTAACTCCAAAAGATGACCACATTTTAGGTCAAAAAAGCAAGTAACAAGTAAAGGCTAGTTAATGTAAAAGGGACAAAGGAAATACACAATAAAATGTGGATCCTTGTAGAGACTCATCCATGAAGATGGACTCCATGGAGATCCTCTTGGATCCTAGGACAAAGGGAAAGGGGGGTAAACAACAAGTAAGTAAAATCACATCATGGAGACATGAAATGGATGCAAGAACAAGGGAGTTTTGAGTAGGGAGAACAAGGGTTTACCAATGTTTCTTGGGTTTGTGTTTAGGGTTTGAGGGTTTCAATGGCTTAGGAGTGGTTTTGGAGTGGATTTGGTGTGGAATTTGAGTGGTGAGAGTGTTAAGGGCTGTTTGAGGATGAATTTTGACAGAGTAACAGAGGATTTCGTAATTTTTGGCCTTTTTAAACTGAGGGAGAAGGGATGTAATTATAGGTTGGCTGGGGTGCAATCTTATCCGCGTGGATAAGATTGTAGGCACAATCTCATCCGCGCGGATGGGATCAGCAGTGTGCCTGGTCCTGTGCAGAAAGCTGTTTTGGCTGTTATCTATTTAGTCAATATTCCTTTTTCTTGGAAATGACACATTTTCAGCGAGGTCCTTGACTATTTTCTTATCCCTAAGAGGTCCTTCCTCATTCAAATTGTCAAAATAATGTCCAAAATGCCCCTAAATGACTATAAATCATTAATTTAGGCTGACGGAACATTAACGACCCAGATTGGGGCACTTACAGTAGCCCCTCGGCGATGGTACTTCCAGGGGAAGTGGGGTCATCGACAAAAGTGAGGATCCCAATCTGGCAAACTTTTACCTAGATGGGTGATGAGGTGACCGAGGCGGTCGGGTGGCTGGACCCTTTTAAAGGATTCCTACGTATCCCAGGTGGGAATCAAGCCGGTCGTAGTTCAGATTTTGCGTGGGAAGGGAGCGACCAAGGTGGTCAAACGAATTGACCTCCCCACCGCATTTTCATTGCCGAAGGTAGACTCGACTAACGGAGGTATTGATGAAGGTAGACTCGACTAACGGAGGAGTTGCCGAAGATAGACTCGACTAAAGGAGGCATTGCCGAAGGTAGACTCGACTAATGGAGGTATATTTTATCACCGCAGACTTGCTTTGTTGCTCAACTTGGGGAAAATTCGGGCTTACAATGACTGCCGGGGTTTATCTGCTGGGGATATGTATTCTTTGTACGGGCTTACGATGAAGGTCGGGTTTGGAAATTAGGAAGGAAATGGACTTCCATTAAATTCCTTTGAAGGAGGACAGGCTTACTTTGGAGCCCGGGTTTGGAAATTAGGAAGGAAATGGACTTCCGTTAAATTCCATTGAAGAAGTTAACTTTCTGTTAGACTGGGGATCTGAATGTAGAGTGCCAGGAATTAAAAGGGTAAAGTAGGGATTTTACCCTACAATATTATCCGCGCGGATAGGACCAGCGTGGCGACATGTTTAAAAAATAGAACAGGCCGTATCCTTCTTCTCCTTTTTCAAACACAGTCAGTCAAGAGAGAGAGAGAGAGAGAGAGAGAGAGAGAAAATAATGAAGAAAACCTCCATTGTTGTCCAAAATCCTTGCCGAAACCTTCGAAATCGAGGCTATGGAGCGAGGGGAAGGAATTAACATAGTCCACCGAGGTCGGGTGAGTAGAGAGGCTGCGGAGAAGCGACTTGAATTGGTGAGGATGCACCGCCATTACACGCTCTCGCAATAGGTAAACGACGAAGTTTACCCGGATATGTGACAACATTGGGCCACCGATGAGGATCTTCGCATGGTATGACACTCAATTTTGTCGATTTTATTGATTTTTCATCAAAATTGATTCATGCTAGATTTAGGGCTTGAATGTCAAAATTTGGGACTTTTGTTGATTTTGCCATTGGAATATGAAATTGACGATGCACATGTTTAATTGAAAGCATGGGTAGTAGGAATATGCAATTTATTTGTGAAAAACATGAGTAATTTGCATAATGTGAAAATAAAGTGGGTACAAATTTACCGAATTTGGGATGGACTCTTGCATGTGAGATTTTTGTGATGAAAACTCGTTTTTGTGAGCATATGTTTGATAACATGATGACTGAATGTGAGAAAAAATGCATGCATGCTAGATTTATGAAAATAAAGTGCATGGAGAAAAAAAATGTGTCAAACAATGGGACAAAGTTTATTTTCTCTTTTTCTGTTTGTGTTCGTGTCATGTTTGCAATTTTGTTGACATGCTTGCTCTGTGTCTACCTGCAGGGGAGAGCGGATGTCATCCAGAGCATGTTGGACAAACTGAAGACTTGGAGGTCCGTGGAGGCGGTCGTTAGGCTTTGGGATGCATTGCCCACATCTGGCAGGGAGGGTTACAGGAGTCCTCGCCAACTTGTAGTGGCCACTAACCTTTACGGTTTTATTGAGTGCTTGAGAGGATTGGCGGGGTTGCATAAGAGCAAGGGGCTCTATCTGACTCTGATTGAGCACTGGTGGGATGTTACCCACACGTTCCACTTCTTTTGGGGGGAGGCTACCGTGACCCCCACTGACTATGCCGCTATCACTGGCCTGTCCTTCAAGGGGCTCATCTTGGAGTGCATGACGGGTACACCGACAGGGAGCTGATGGATCTACTGGGGATCGTTCCCGTGTCGAGGAAGGGAATGGGCATGGAGTATGCCGTGGTGGTTGCGAAGCTGATCGAGAGCATAGCTCGGTATGAGAGGGGGGATTAGACCATCTCTGCTGAGCAGATTGCTCGCTTCTTTTTGTGGTTCGCCCTTTCTAGCACTTTATTTGGGCATGCTGAGGGCACAGCTGTGTTTGCCTTACTGGGGTCTTTGGCGGACATTGATAGGATTGATGAGTTCACTTGGGGAGAGGCAGGTTTGGCAGAGTTGTACTTTGCCCTGGATACGTACAGCAGGAAGGCGTCCACCTCCCTGACCTGCTTTGAGTTCCCGTTGGAGATATACTCTCTTTTTCTTTTTTTTTATCCCTTGTACATATTGTGTATGCATCTTTTTATTGACGGGTTTCCCTTGTTAGATGCAGGTCTGGGCTCTCAAGATATTTGGATGCGCCCTGTTGTGAATGTGGTGCCCAAGATCGCGGCGCTTTTTGTGTTTTTTGAACCGCTTCTCGTGTAAGGGGTCACCGCCTCACATCAGTTTGAAGACATCCGGTTTAAATTGAAAAACGGAGTCGCCACGCCATTTTGATTTCTCAAAACTTTGAAAAAAAGGATTTGGGTCTGGAGGTTAAGTTACCCCTTGGGAAGAACGTTTGGCGTTCACCCAAGGAGCCTTGCCGAAGCAAGTCTTTCAAGATCCGACTTTCGTGCTTGCCTTTGTGCTTTCGTGTGTGGGATGTGTTTTGATAAAGGGGGGGAATGTGCCAAGTGGTCTTCCGGACGTATAAACCATTGTTTGGTTATCGCTCGGGATTCCTTGGATTTTGATATGTTCGGGACTTTGAGCCCGTGCTCATCTTGGACTTACGACCATCATTATGAGACCTTGGGTCACATGTGATCGATATAGGGACGCCTCTTTTATAGTCCAAGAATGAGACTCTTTAGAAAGAAAGGACCTTTGCCCATCAATCCTACATCTTGAGATGATTTGAGCTTGATAGGGACATTTGTGCTCGTCTCAAGTGATGATCGGAGATGTAGGGGCTCAAGTTCATCCTTTTCTAAAGGGATTTCCGACTATGGCATCTTTATGTGGAGGAAATGATGTAAAGATAGTACCTTTACACCATTACGCCCCAAGAGATGCTTCAAGTACCAAAGGGACAAAGGGGAGGGGTATAAAGATTGGATCTTTATACTCATCCTATGCCTTTTTTTTCCTTAAGAAGGTCACTAGGCAATCCTTGGAGAGTGATCCAACCATGAGGGACATGGGGAAATGCATTTGAAAAGTAAATATGACATTTTTAATATAAAGATGACATTTTTATGGAAGTAAGTGTAAGGAACACTATGAAAACTAGATTCTGAACATAAAGGGAAGACCTTTGAGGCTTTCCTATGTCCTTTAAGAACCATTTAGGTGGACAATCCTTGGAAGCAAGGTCTATGGGAAGGGGATGACATTCAGATGAGTAAAGATGACAGTTTTAATGAAAAGATGGCATTTTTATATGGAAAAGATGACATTTTCACATCATCATGTGAGAGATCCACCCTATAACAAGCCATTTATGGTCTTATTGTTCATCCTTGGGATGGATCCTCCATGAATCCTATGTGATAGGGGGATGGGGGGTATTATGATCTACATGGATAAAGACTTGATTTTTATAGCAATAAATCAAATATCAAGCAAGTAAATAGCAATATAAATGGCAAGGAGCAATATAATAAGAATAACAAGTATATTTTAAAGAGAAGAGGAGGAGAGGTTATCAATAGTGGTGTTCCTCTATCTCCCTTGAAGGTTTCCTACGGAAGGAGCAACTTTGGAAGGATTTTGGAGAGGAGGGAGGTGATTTTGGGAGCTTTCAGCTTTTTGTAATTTCGTGGCTGTATTTTGGCAGAGTAACAGTGCCAAAAATTGTATATCAAAATGGGTAGAGGAGGCCTCTATTTATAGGCAGTTTTGTGCTTCCTAATGAAGCCGTGCGGCTGTAACCCTTGGCTAATGAAGTCGTGCGGTCTTATCCATTAGTGATTCAACCTATTTCTAGAACCATGCAAAGTGGCATTCTAGAAGCTCTTTTCCAACGAGGGACTATGTGGAATTTTAATTCCTAACAAGTCCTTCGCCCCTCAGAAGGTTTGGGAAAGTTCCCAAATTGCCCATGAACTTTAGGAAAGTCCGGGGAATTGCCGGGAAACTTAACCGGAAGGCATGAGCCAGATTTAGGTACTTACAGAAGCCCCTCGGCAACGTCACTTGCAGGGCGAGTGGGGTTATCGATAAAAAAGGATCCAATTTGGAGAACTGTCGAGACGGATTGGGTGACCAAGGTGGTCGAGTGGCTAAACCTTTGGAAGGCTACCTATGTATCCCGGGGGAATCAAGCCATGATCATAGTTCGAAAAAGATCCGCTGGGGAAAGGGGTGTCATATATGACGAATTGGCTGAACCTAAAGTAGGCTACCTACGTATGTGGAGGAATCAAGCCAGGTCATAGTTCGAAATCCACTGGGAAATGGCGAAAAGAAACTGGTCCTTTGCATAGGAAGATGGAAGGAAAGTGACCTAGGAGGTCAAATGGTTGATCCTACTGGGGATATGCCAGATAAAGGGAGTGCTGGACCTTTATGAGGGGCAACTTCACCACTGAGGAGTTATGGATGAAAAGGGTGACCATTGCGGTCGGATGGCTGGACCTTTATGAAAGGCTGTTTCACCATTGAGGAGTGATGAAGGAATAGGGTGACCATTGTGGTCGGATGGCTGGTCCTTTATGAAAGGCTACCTACGTATCTCGGAGGAATCAAGCCTTGATCGTAGTTCAAGTCTCACTAGATAGTTAGGAACGATGTCTAGGATCCTTGAGGTTTTGACGATTCATGGAGGAGTCACCTGATTTGACAATTAATGGAGGTTGTCACCTGATTGACAATTAATGGAGGTTGTCACTTGATTGACAATTAATGGAGGTTGTCACCTGAAGAAACTAAAGCTTACGTCGCTATCGAGGAGATAGAGGTAGCTAAAGTTGGAAAAACTTGAGCGTACTTCACTATCTAGGGGATAGAGGTAGCTAAAGTTGGAAAAACTTGAGCGTACTTCACTATCTATGAGATAGATGTAGCTAAAGTTGGAAAAACTTGAGCGTACTTCACTATCTATGGGATATAGGTAGCTAAAGTTAGAAAAACTTGAGCGTACTTTACTATCTATGGGATAGAGGTAGCTAAAGTTGGAAAAACTTGAGCGTACTTCACTATCTATGAGATAGAGGTAGCTAAAGTTGGAAAAACTTGAGCGTACTTCACTATCTATGGGATAGAGGTAGCTAAAGTTAGAAAAACTTGAGCGTACTTCACTATCTATGGGATAGAGGTAGCTAAAGTTTGGAGAAACTGAAGCGTACTTCACTATCTATGGGATAGAGGTAGCTAAAGTTTGGAAGACTTGAGCGTACTTCACTATTTATGGGATAGAGGTAGCTAAAGTTTAGAGAGACTGAAGCGTACTTCACTATCTATGAGATAGAGGTAGCTAAAGCTTAGACAAAATGAAGCGTACTTCACTATCTATGAGATAGAGGCAGCTAAAGTTTGAGTTTTGACAATTCAGAGGATGTCACCTAACGTTATTCCGTTATAACGGAAGTAACGGAGGCGCTTCGAGAGGAAAGTTTATTCTCCTTAGAGATAACAGATATCCTTGGGAAACAACATTACTCTGGTTAAGAGATAATGGGAATTGTATGCCTAAGTGGAAAGTCCAGGGGCAAAAGTCAAACGGAGTCGCCACGCCGTTTTTAGTTTAAGGGCTAAAACTTTGAAAAATGCCCAAAAATGAGAGAAGTGGGTGCGGAGGTCACGTTACACTCCGCGAAGAACGTTAGGGTTCACCCGGAATGCCTCGTAAAATGAGTCTTCCTAATTTAAAACCATTTGTGTGTGTGCGTGTGTGTGTTTTGCAAAAGGAATTTTCTGGAAAAAGTTTTGACTGGACTGGACTAAAATTTACCAAAACAGTGTGCTTCTGTGAGTGAAAAATGACTGAAAAAACAAAATGTCTGTCCGTTGTATTCTTATCCACGCGGACCAGAGCGAGGGTCAATTCTGTCCGCGCGGATGGGACAGTAAATATTCTTTTTTTGCTGCTTTCCAGTTTGATTCTGTAAATTTCAGAATGTAAACCGGAGTTACAGAATCAGAACTGGAGTTTTACAACTGAAAGTGTTAAGTAAAAACATTTTTGGGATTTGCATCCATGCTTGTCCCCACTTTCCTTAGGCTTTGATTAGTGATCACTAAACATGATTAGTGGTGATCTACTATATCAAGCCATCCTTAGGGTACATTTGGACTTGGAAGCACTTCATTTGCTTGGGATGGGGAGATTTAACATAAAACAAAGATTAATGCATAAAAATTAAACTTAGGTTAAGGGTGTATCAACTTTAGAGTGGATTTCTAAGGTGGTCATTAAGATGACCATCCATGAGATCTTTGAACTCAATGTATCAACTTCACCCTTTTTGTGACCTAGGAACCTTAATGATTTTCATCCATGGAAATTGTTCCAAGGTGAAGATCTTAGTTAGGAAAAACATTTTTAAGGAAGTAAAACAATTTAGACCATTTAAAATGGTCATCCATGGAAATTTATTCCAAAGTGACCATACTTTAGGTCAAGTAAGAACTAACAACATAAAAGAAAATGAAAGTAAGAATATGGACCATTTAGTGTGATCATCCATGGAGATGAACTCCAAGGTGACCACACTTTAGGCCAAGAGACCAAGTAACAACTAGTTTATGTAAAGAGGAGGAACAACAAGCTAAGAAAATGTGGATCCTTGTAGCTAGAGAATCATCCATGGAGATGAACTCCATGGAGATCCTCTTGGATCTAGGACAAGAGATGAACAACAAGTAGATGAACAAATTACAACTTTAAAATATGAGATGTATGCATGGATGAGGGAGATTAAGGTAAGGAGAAGGAGGGTTTACCAATGGTTGTACCCTATCTTCCTTGGATTTATGTTTGGGGCTTGAATTTGATCAAGATTTGTGTTGGGATTTTGTGTTTTTTGCTTGGTGTTTAGGCTGTTTTCTTGGTATTTTGTGAATATAACAGTAAGGGTTCGAATTCTTGGATCCTTAAACTGAGAGAGAATGATTTAAATTATAGGCTGTTTTTAGGTTTCAAAGGTGTCCGCGCGGATGAGACTGAGTCTCATTCCTGTCCGCGCGGATGGGAGTGTAAGCGTGCATGACTCTGCAGAAAGAAGTTTTGGCTGCTTGCATTTAATGAAAAGTTGGTCAATTTCTTGGAAATGACTCTTCCCAACCGATTTTTGACCTATTTTTGTTATTCCTTTAAGGCCCTTTTTTGTTTAAATTGCCTTAGGAAATGACCAAAATGCCCTTAACTATTTATTTGACGTGGAAGTCGTTAAATTGGGCTGAAGAAACATTGGCGGCTTAGATTGGGACACTTACAGTAGCCCCTCGGCGACGGAACTTTCGGAGGAAGTGGGGTCATCGATAAAAGTGAGGTCCCAATTTGCTAGGGAGAAGAGGTGACCATTTTCGTCGGACCGCTCGAAAAAGGAATGACCACTTCGGTCTGGTGGCTGAACCTAGTGATAGGCTACCTACGTATCCTTAAGAGGAATCAAGCCGGTCGTAGTTCGGGTCTTTCGACTATCTTCAGACGTCGACCCTAGAGTGACTGTTTTAGGATGTCAACCTGGTAATGATTTCGGTTTGTCGAATCAGAGGATGACTGCGATTTATTGCTTTCCTCGTGTTTCGTGTCGAAATCAAAGTGATGGCGTTTAGGTGCCTCAGGCCTTGATGATGGCGTTTTAGGTGCCTCGAACCTTGAAGATGGCCTTTTAGGTGCCTCAAACCTTGAAGATGGCGTTTTAGATGCCTCAAACCTTAAAGATGGCGTTTTAGGTGCCTCGAACCTTAAAGATGGCGTTTTAGGTGCCTCAAACCTTAAATATGGCGTTTTAGGTGCCTCGAACCTTAAAGATGGCGTTTTAGGTGCCTTAAACCTTAAATATTGCATTTTAGGTGCCTCGGACCTTAAAGATGGCATTTTAGGTGCCTCGAACCTTGAAGATGGCGTTATAGGTGCCTCGAACCTTAAAGATGGCGTTTTAGGTGCCTCAAACCTTAAAGATGGCATTTTAGGTGCCTCGAACTTTGAAGATGGCTTATTAGGTGCCTCGAACCTTGAAGATGGCGTTTTAGGTGCCTCAAACCTTAAAGATGGCGTTTTAGGTGCCTCAGACCTTAAACATGGCGTTTTAGGTGCCTCGAACCTTGAAGATGGCATTTTAGGTGCCTCGAACCTTAAATATGGCATTTTAGGTGCCTCAAACCTTAAAGATGGCGTTTTAGGTGCCTCGAACCTTGAAGATGGCTTTTTAGGTGCCTCGAACCTTGAAGATGGCATTTTAGGTGCCTCAAACCTTAAAGATGACATTTTAGGTGCCTCAAACCTTAAAGATGGCATTTTAGGTGCCTCGGACCTTAAAGATGGCGTTTTAGGTGCCTCAAACCTTAGTGATGGCGTTTAGGTGCCTCGATCCTTAATGATGGCGTTTTAGGTGCCTCGAACTTGATGATGGCATTTTAGGTGCCTCGAACCTTGAAGATGGCATTTTAGGTTCCTCAAACCTTAAAGATGGCATTCTAGGCGCCTCAAACCTTAAAGATAGCGTTTTAGGTGCCTCAAACCTTAAAGATGGCATTTTAGGCGCCTCAAACCTTAAAGATGGATTGCATCCTTTCGCTGGGGACGGACTCTGAGGGGATAGACGGTCGTTTGGTGGACTTCACTTGAAGGGATCAGTCTTATGTTTGTTGCCGTAGATGGAAACGAGGAAAAAAATGGGATTCCGTTAACTTTCATCGGGGAAATCAGGCTTACGTTTTACTGTCGGGGAAAAGGATGACCGTATTGGTCAAGTGGCTGGACCTATGGTAGGCTACCTACGTATCCTGGATGGGAATCAAGCCTATACGTAGTTCAAAAGCTGCTGGGGATGGGATCAAGATTTCGTTAGCTTTCATTGGAGAAAACGGGCTAACGTTTTACTGCCGTTGATGAAAATGAGGAAAGAAACGAGATTCCGTTAACTTTCGTTGGAGAAAACGGGCTTACGTTTTACTGCCGGGGATGAAAATGAGGAAAGAAATGGGATTCCGTTAACTTTCGTTGGAGAAAACGGGCTTACGTTTTACTGCCGTGGAGTTCTTTTGAAAGGGGGTTAACTTGGGTTAACTTTGGTTATCCTCAGTTAAGTCCGAGGTCAAACTGGAAAGTTTGGATTTTTAAAGGGCAAAAAGGGGAATTCTTACCCCTCAATCCTGTCCGCGCGGACAGGAACGAAGTGGGGACAGGTTTTAAAAAGGGCCGCAGCCTTCCTTCTTCCTCTTCACAGTTTATACGTGTTTTACGAGAGAGGGAGAGGGTAAAACGCCATTGTTGGCCAAAAAGCTTCAAAAATCCTTCAATTTTCTTCGATTTCCGAGCCATGGAACACGGGGAAGCTGCTATTCATGGTCAAGGACGCGGTCCCGTCGCAGAGAGGAGGCTAGAGCTCGTAAGGATGCGGAGGCATTATTCGCTTTCGCAATCGATTGCGGAGGAATCCTACCCAGATATGTGGCATCAATGGTCCACTGATCCGGATCTTCGCACGGTATATTTTGAACCCATTTATTGTTTTTGTCGATTTTATTTGAATTGTTAGAAATAGGGTTTTAATTTTTTTGAAAAATTTGAAAACCTTTGTTCTTGCCATTGAAATTTGAATTTGATGATTTGCATGCTTTGTTGAATATATGGGTAATTCAAATATGCATTTTATTTGAAAAAAGAATGGGTGATTTGCCATTTTTTGAAATATGAGGTGATGAAAAATTTTTCCGAATCCGGGACGGACTTTTGCATGTGGGATTTTTTGCAATGAGATGAATGCAAAAGAATTATTTATGCATGTTTTTTTGTAAAAATAGGATTTTTTGTGAAAAATGAGATGGAGTTTTGCTTCTGTTAACTCCTTATGAATGAATGAATGTAGAAAATTGTTTATGTGTGCTATTTTATGAAAAACGGGACGGAGTTTTGCTTCTGTTGACTCCTTGTCATTGACATGTCCCTTTATGTATGAATGAATGTTTAAATGGTGATTGCTGAAAGTCTTTTTGTGCGAGAAAAATGGGGTTGAGTTCATTGTATGCCGTTGTGCTGCCGAATTTTTCAAAACTTTATGCTTGTGTATGCGAATACAACTGCTTATTGACATTTTTTTTATTGAAGGGTGGTGATCGGTTTGTGCAGGATCAACTGATTAAGCTAAAGACCCGGGGATCAGTGGAGTCTGTGATTAGCCTGTGGGACCAGCTTTCGATCTTGGGTAGAGGGGCGATGATGAGTCCGAGGCAGATTGTCATTGAGACGGGGTTGTACGAGTTCGTTGAGTGCTTGAGGGGGTTGGTGAAGTTGCCGAAGAGCAAGGGCTTGACTTTTGCCTTGGTGGAGAATTGGTGGGACGTGACCCATACCTTCCACTTATTTTGGGGCAAGGCTACAGTTACGCCTTCTGACTATGCTGCGATCACGGGCATGTCCTTTAAGGGACGTAGCATCGAGTGGCGGGATGGCTACAATGACAGGGAGTTGCAGGATCTTTTAGGTTTTGTCCCCAGTCCCAAGAAGGGGATGGGTATGGAGTATGTAGTGATCCATGGGAAGATCGTGGAGAGCATAGCGAGGTATGAGGCTGGTGACGAGAGGATAGCTGCTGAGCAGATTGCTAGGTCTTTTCTGTGGTTCACTTTTTCGAGTACGTTGTTTGGTCATGCCGAGGGGACGGCGGTGTTTGCTTTGCTGAGGACGTTGACGGATGTGGAGAGAGCTGGAGAGGTGGCCTGGGGGGAGGCTGGGCTAGCAGAGCTATATTTTGCTCTAGACAGGTACAACCGGAAGGCTGTGAGCTCCCTTACATGATTTGAGTTTCCGTTAGAGGTACAAGCTTTTGCCTTTTCTTTTCCTTTTGCGCGTTTCTTTTCAGAACTTTAACTGATGTAATCTTTTCCTTTCGCAGGTATGGGCTCTGGAGTTCTTTCATGTCACGATGTGGCGGCAGCCGGCGGAGCACATTGGGGCATATCCGGCTATACTCTCCTGGACTAGGTAGGCTCGGGAGAAGAGGGGTGCTCGGGGGCACACGACCCTCAAGTATAAGGAGTGTCGGCCCCTTATGAGAGCGGAGACGGATGAGAGGATGAGGTTCTACCCCTGGGGCCGTTTTGACGTGGAGCAGCTGAAGGGCGCGGAGAGATGGACTGTAGAGAGGAGGATATTGAGGGGATTGTCTTGTGACGTTTATTACTTGGGGGATAGGGTGATGCGCCAGCATGGCGACGACGCGCCTTTGCTGGAACCTATGGAGCCTCCTGCTGACATGATGAGTTCGACCGAGGGCTCGGAGACTTGGGCTTATTATCGGGGCGGCCAACACTTTTCCGGGTTTGTGACGGATGAGGAGTATTCGCTGTTTGTGCTGAGGAGGCTGAGGACGCCCCAGGTGCTCGAAAGAGAGGGGATCCCGGTAGTACGGTACCCTCGATCGGACTTTTCATACGTCCAGAATGGGGTGAGATTGAGAGTGCATATTCCTATCCCCGAGAGGGCCCCCCGAGCATTCCGGCCTCGTCCGGATATGAGGGTACGTCTCTTTATTTCTTTTGTCTCTACTTTTCTCTTCCTCTTTTTTTAGCTCCAACTACTTCTAACGCCTTTGTTTCTGTGCAGTTCCCGGCCACGGTTGTCGAGAAGCTGGTGCGGCAGGTGATTGGGGCCAAGAGGTTCATCAAGCGGATCGTCACTCGTGGGGCCGCTCGGGGCAGGGAGAGACGAGCACAGCCGGCTCCAGTAGAGCGAGAGCCCTCCCCTACTCATTCTGAGCATTCCGCAGACACTCCCCCTTCTCCCTTCATGGATTCCAGCATGGAGCTGCCTCCGGATCGCGTCATTCTCGGGGATCTACATGGACAGGGGCACGTTTGGCACCAGGGCAGATCATCTTCAAAGGGCTAGGGATCCGACGCGTTCATGTTCGGGTATGATTTCTTCATGGATCTCGGCCTGCCCTATCATGGCGTTCCCACTGGTCCAGACGAGCCTCTTTCTGGAGACGAGGATGACGACCCCGAGCCCGAGATGTTCATGGCCGCAGAGGATATAGGCACGAGTCGCAAGAGGGACCGAGGGAAGGCGCTAGCCTCCGATGATTCTGATGAGTGATTTGGTTTGTTTAGACAGATACAATTTATGTTTCATGCACATTTTCCTTCTTTTTTTTTGGAATGTAATAATCTAGGATTATTGTCATTTACTTTCTTTTCTTTTCTTTTATTTATTATGCATGTGGATGTTGCATGAGCCCGGTTTTTTGGCAAGGGTGTGAATGTTTGGTATATGGACTGTTTTGGACAGGTTTTGTGCAGGTTTCGAGCGGCTGGGATGAAATATTCCTCCGCGGTGCAGCAGTAAAAACTGCTGCAGATTTTTTTTCTGATGGTGACATTCTTGTCCGCGCGGATGGGGATGAGGCTCAATCCTGTCCGCGCGGATAAGGATGAAGTCTGACACTGGCATTTAATTTTTGCTTTGGATCTGGTTTTCCCCTCTTTTAATTCAAACATCTTCTTCAACTACCAGTTCAAACTGCATTTTCGGGGAGAAGGAGAGAAAATCCATGGAGAAAATTGTGAGTATGAAAAATCCATCCAAATTGTCCCAAGAATCTCAAATGTCTTTCTTCAACAAGTTCAAGGAGTGGTCCCGGGAGATCATGCACGAGAGGAGGTCATTTTTTGAAGAAAGGTACAAGATAAAATGCTTGTGGTCTCTCAAAGAATTGGTTCCGGATTATGAGCTTTTGAGGGCCTCCGCTTCATTTTGGGATACAAGAAGACATGTCTTTTGCTTTTCCTACAATGAGGTGGTCCAGACTGTTGAAGATTTCTGAGCTTTGCTTGGTGGTCCCAAGGTGGAAGATATTGTAATTCCTTTACCCGGAGGAGCTACCTTTGTTGATAGGTTGTGCAACCTTCTTCATCTTTCCCCGGAGGAAGCACAAGGTATGACCCGTGGTCCCGATCATTTTGACATTTCCGGTCTTCCTGATAGGTTTAGGAGTTTAGGAGTGGTTGATGATGCATATTGGGATGCTTTTGCACTCTGCATGTTTGGGACTTTGTTTATGGTTTACTCCTTCGGGATTTGTCACTGGGCTTTGCTGGATGTGGTTGTTCACTGTCGCTTGGTCCGGGATGTTGTGCCCTTGATCCTAGGAGAGACCCTTCATGCTCTTGACAGGTTGGCTACCGGGAGGTGGTATATGCACGGGGGCAGCCCCTTTCTTTTGACTATGTGGCTGATGGAGCGCCTGGGGGTCCTTTGCGAAACTTCTGATGCGGTCAAACCTTGGACTTTTGCCAGGAGAGGGGTTACTGTGGATCTTGATGATCAGGGCTCATGGGAGTACTGGATGGCTTGTCGCTGTACTGAGGATATCAGGTGGTTGGTGCCTCATTGGCGGGTAGAGACTCGGAGAGTACTTCAGGATGGTTCTCATGTGGTCATGCTTCCGGGGCTTTCTCAGTCCAATTTTTATATTCCGGCTCTGGTTCGGAGACAGTTTGGCTTGGAGCAGATTCCTTTAGAGGGTTTTGAGGACATAGCTACCAGGGTGGTAGCTTCTGCTTCAATGGATGATCCTTCAGTGTTCCCATTCCTTTCCCGAGCATGGAGGTATGACGTCTTTCCTCCTAGGGTTATCCTCAGGCGTCCATGGCACGTATTTTTGACCACTTGGTACTTGGATTGGTATGAGAGACATTTGGGGGAGACTCAGGTGGCTATTTTGAGGCGGTGTGAGGCCATTGTTGGTTTAGAAGACATGACGGTTTCAGAGAGGAGAAGGGCCGAGGCGAGGGCCAATCCTCATGATAAGAGTGGAGATGTCGTGACTGACTACAAGGCTTATGTCAAGAGACAGGAGGGGAGGATTCCTACGTTGCCGGATCGGTTACAGGAGATGAGAGATGAGGCTAGGGCTACTAAGGCCCTGACAGACGTTGGTTTGATAGATCCTGTCCCTACACCAGAGATCGGTAGGAGGAAGACTGACATCTTTCCTGTGCAGAGGAAGAAGACCCGAAGAGGAAGAAAGAAGAGAGGAGACGCTAGTACAAGTGGTTTGGAGTGACCTCGAGGTCGCTGAGTATCCCTTTCTTGCCATAGTAGGCACATTAGCTTGTTATGTATTTTAATTTCTTTTAGCAGGTTGTAAGTTGTAGGAGTGAACCGAGCTTAGACTCATCAAAAAGCTTTTAACTGTAATGAATATGTGAATTGCTTTAGAGTTTTTCAAAATGCCTTCATGGCTTGATCAATGTGTTGATGACAAAGTATGGCTTTTATTTGTGTTTTAGACCGAACCGTTTCCGGCTGCCTACGTTTCCCTTGGACCAAAGGGCTCAGGTCTCCGTAGTTCGACTCGGTTAATTAATTTTTTTTTTGGTGCAACCCTGTCTTTTACCTAGGCCGCCCTTTCGGGTTTTCAACCTAGTTGGGTATTACTCTTTTGGCACTTTTTTTTTTGGTGCAACCCTATCTTTTACCTAGGCCGCCCTTTCGGGTTTTCAACCTAGTTGGGTATTACTCTTTTGGCACTCTTTTTTTTTCATTCATTTTTTTTTGTTTTTTTGTGTTTTTTTTTGTTTTTTTTTGTTTTGGTGCAACCCTGTCTTTTACCTAGGCCGCCCTTTCGGGTTTTCAACCTAGTTGGGTATTAATCTTTTGGCACTCTTATTGGGAGATGACTCGGTGTTTCACGCGTAGTATCTGTGCAGCTTGTCGCCATTTACTGGGTGTACAAAAGGATTTCCGTCGAGGTCTGCAAGTTGCATGGCTCCTCCGGAGAAGACCTTCTGAACGACGTACGGCCCGACCCAGACAGGCTCCCATTTGCCAAGCGGGTTGATGCGGGCTGGAGGCTTCTCCTTCAAAACGAGGTCACCTTCCCTGATGTCCCGGTGTTTTACTTTCTTATCGAAGGCTCTGGCCATCCTTCCTTGGTAAGCTCGAATATGTTCCATGGCTCTCAACCGGCGTTCATCTAGCAGGGCCAATTCATCATGGCGACTCTGGAGCCATTCGACCTCGTTGATCTGACTTTCTAACAACACACGAAGTGAGGGGATTTCTAGCTCGACTGGGAGTACGACTTCCATTCCGTAGGTGAGAGCAAATGGTGTTTCCCCGGTTGCTGTTCTGATAGATGTTCTGTATCCCCAGAGAGCAAGGTGAAGCTTGTCAGGCCAATCTCTGCCTCGAACAACCATTTTCTAAATGATGTTTTCCAAAGTCTTGTTTGCTTCTTCGACGACTCCATTAGTTTGGGGCCTATAGGGAGATGACTTGTGACGGGTTATTCTGAATTCTGCCAGCAGCCTATCGCATTCCCCCTCAAAGTGGGATCCATTATTGGAGATGATTTTGGCTGGCAACCCGTATCTGCATATGATGTTCTCTTTGATGAAGAGGGCTACTTTCTTTGAGTTGAGGACTTTGTAGTATTTGGCTTCAACCCACTTGGTGAAGTAGTCCACTGCTACCAGGACGAATTCGTGGCCGTTGCTGCCTGATGGTGTGATTTTGCCTATGACATCAATTCCCCAAGTGACAAAAGGCCAAGGGGTTGTCATGCAGTAGAGCTCGTGTGGAGGCAAGTGGTTGAGGTTCGAGTACCGCTGGCATTTGTCGAAGCTTCTGACGAACTTAATGCAGTCAATTTCTATGGAGATCCAAAAGTACCCCATTCTCAATATGATTTGCATTAGGGCCCGAGCATTCATGTGGGGGCCGCAGGTACCACTATGTATTTCTTTCATGAGTTCAGTAGCCTCTTGCTTGCTGATACACCGTAGGAGAGGGCCTTGATAGCGCTTCTTGTACAGCATATTCCCCAAAAGAACATAATGGGAGGCGAGTCGCTTCAAGGCTGAAAGACATTTCACCTTGATTCCCTCTTTATGTTCCCCATCTTCATTTTTGAAAAAGGCTTCTCCGTTCTTCAAGTACTGTTAGATCTGGGTATACCAGGGATCATTGGCCAGTTCGACCTCCACTTCGATTTCAAAGCAATAAGCCGGGTTTTCTCTCCTCCCGACTCTGAATGGTTTGACAGACTTTCCTTCAGGTATTTCAACGAGAGAGGCTAGTGTTACCAGAGCATCTGCGAATCTGTTGCGATCTCTAGGCAAATAATGGAAGCTGATTTCCTTGAATTGAGTCACTAGCTCTTCCATATAAGTGTGATATTTCTGCAGACTCGGGTCCACGGTCTTCCATTTGTTAGAGACCTGGTTGATGATCAGGGCAGAGTCACCGTACACTTCCAATTCTTTGATATTTCTTTCAAGGGCGGCCTCCAACCCGGCTATGCAAGCTTCATATTCGGCAGCGTTGTTGGTAACCTCGAAGTTTAACTTTATTGCTATGGGGGTGTGCTCGTCAGTAGGATCGACCAGAAGCATTCCTATTCCATTTCCCCTTTTGTTTGATGCCCTGTCAAAGGAGAGCTGCCAACGACTTCTAGAGTAATGATTCCGTCATCAGGGAATTGGGGGTCAGGTCCTCGAGACTCATCACTTGGGAAGTCAGCCAGTTGTTCTGCCATTATTTGCCCTTTCACGGATTTTCTCGTCACATAAGTGATGTCGTATTCAGCCACAAAGAACGACCATTTTGCCAACCTCATGGAGATAGAAGGTTTGTCGAACAAATATTTGATGGGGTCCAACTTCGAAACCAGATGTATCGGGTGAGACTGCATGTAGTGCTTCAATTTTCCCACTACCCAGACCAGGCCTGCGCAAGTCTTTTCACAAGCGGAGTAATTGGGTTCGCTCCCTTGAAGCTTTCTGCTTACGAAATAGATGGCATTTTCGACCTTGGAATCTTTCTTCTCTTGAGCTAGCATAACCCCAATTGCTGTATCCGTGACAGTTAGATATAGCAATAGTGGCTTTTGCTGATGTGGCGGGTAAAGAATCGGGGGATTCACAAGATACGCCTTGATCTTTTCAAAAGCGAACTGGCATTCCGGAGTCCATTCTGTGTAGGCACTTTTCTTCATCAACTTGAAGATCGGCTCGCAGATCGAGGTCAGCTGATTTACAAAATGGCTTATGTATTGCAGTCTTCCCATGAAGGATTTTACTTCTGTCAGCGTTCGAGGTGGTTTCATTTCGACTATGGCCTTGATTTTCTGGGGATCTACTTTAATTCCCCATTTCGTCACCATATATCCTAGCACTTTGCCTCTTCTTACACCGAAGGTGCATTTGGCTGGGTTCAGTCTCATGCTGTGGTCTCGGAGGCGGCCGAAGAATTTTCTCAGGTCAACGAAGAGTTGGCCATCGGACCCTTTGGAATGTATTATCATATCGTCCACATAGACCTCAATTTCTTTGTGGATCATGTCATGGAACAAAGCTGTAGCTGCCCTCTGGTAAGTGGCCCCGGCATTCTTCAGTCCAAATGGCATGACCGTGTAGCAGTACGTTCCCCAAGGGTTGTAAAGGCTGTCTTGGCTTGGTCCTCTTCCGCCATTTTGATCTGATTGTAGCCGGCAAAGCCGTCGACGAAGGATTTAACCTCATAATTGACCGTGGTATCCACCAGCATGTCAATATTTGGGTTGGGGAAATCGTCTTTTGGACTAGCCTTGTTCAGGTCTCTGAAGTCCACGCAGCATCGGATCTTCCCGTTGGCCTTGGTCACCGTCACTATGTTGGAAAGCCATGTAGGATATTCAATGACCCTGATGAACCCTGCTCTGAGCATCTTTTCTATCTCCTCTTTCACCTGCAGAGACCATTCGGGCTTAATTCTCCTTAGCTTCTGTTTTACTGCCTTGACTTCTGGGTCGAGCGGTATCCGGTGTTCGAATATGGAAGGGTCGAGGCCTGGCATATCCTTAGAGGACCATGCAAACACATCCACAAATTCTCTTAGCAGCTCAATCAGAGCGTCTTTTTCAGTTCCTTGAAAGAAACTACCAATCTGCGTCTCTTTAGGCTCTTCCGCAGTTCCTAGATTCACACTTGTCAAAATCTCTTCGGCAGCTTAGGCTCGATTTTCCTCTTTCCGAACAACCTGCTTAAAGATTTCTTTAATATATTGTTCATTTAAGGTGTCTGCTTCTTTATCTAGTGAATCATTATTAACTGATTTTAGATTATTAGTTAATTTATCATTAGTTAGAGTGGCAATCAGGGGATACTCAGAAAGATCCATCATTTCATTGAGAACAAAAGGGAATACAGCATTGGCTACAACTTCGTAGTCTTCAGGCGTAAGGCCATCAGACGACTCTAGAGACTCGAACTCAACAATGAGAGACTCGGAGGACTTTACATAGGTTGACACAAGGAGACGGGGGAAAAATCTAAGTTTTGTGATCATTTCCTCCTTGGTTGCGGACGGACCCGAGAGAGTTTCCCAATTCTTCAGTGGCATTGCTGTCAGCGGCCTCACGACTCGGGAATTGCATTGTTTCTGTCCTTCTCCCTCAATCATTGCCACCATCTCCTTAACTGAACCAAAATCAATCAGGTCGGGCACCTGGACCTCCTCTTCGAATAATTGCTGCATAACAGGACCATCCCAGTCATCTGAAGGGAATTCCGCGGCTTTAGCTTTCGGCACTGTCAGCTCAAACTCAGACTTTGGGCCTTCTTGGGCGGTCGGGACCACGGTGGCAAGTTTCTCTAACTGCTCTACTAGGCTTGGCACGCCTTTGAAAGTATAATCGCTTTCCATGGTAGTGGTAGCCCCAGGTATCTTGGGTAGATCTAAAAACATTCTACGGATCGGATTTGCCTTGGTTCCCCTGAACTTGCTGAGGTTATGCTGTAACTTCATCCATCCCTATGCAGGAGTAGGCTCTTTGACTGTGGCAGTGTCCTGCTGTGGAGAGCCTTTTACAAAGTAGTAAGCTAGATTAGGACTGAAAGGGAGATATTTAGGACCATTGACCGGGACCCCTCTCGTGGAAGCTTCTCCCCTTTTCCGGGCAATTTCCTTTTCTTTCGCAGTATCCACCAAGGTTGGCTCATATCCCGGGCCGTGGCGAGTTTTTTGCTCTTTCACCTCAATGAATTTGTGAGTTCCTTGCTGATGCTTCCCGAGACCGAGACCAGGCAGATAGCTCATCCTTCTCATCATCTTCAAGACTGGAGGGATCTTGTCCCGAGTGATCGTCAGATCCACATTGCTAACTTGGGCTTTAGGAGGTTCGACTGTAAAACCTGTTAGCATGAGGCCTTCCTCATCATGTTTGATCTCCAAAATAGGTATTCCACCCGTATCCGTGCCCTCCAAAGTGACTAGGTCCCCATAAATGGTTGTCAGATCCCCGTCTGAGATGAACTTTACTCACTGATGGAGGCTTGAAGCGACCCCCTTGACTTGGTGCAGCCAAGGTCTTCCCAACAGAGCATTAAAGGTGATTGGGATATCAATGACCTGGAATTGCACGGGTATCATTTTCTTGCCAAACCAGAGGTTCAAAGTGGCAACTCAAAGTACTGTGCGAGACGTTGAATCATACGCTTTGACTGTAAGGGAGGAAGGCTTGAGATCTGTAGACTTGATGTCGAGCAGACTCATGATCTTGGCTGGGAGGATATTCATTCCGGACCCATTGTCAATTAAAACCCGAGGGAGACGTCATTCGTCTAGCTGGACCGTGATGAAGAGAGGCTCGTTATGATCGGCTCCGAACTGAGGGAGATCAAGGTCTGTGAAAGTGATTATGTTCCCGTAGTGGATATTCCCAATCAATTGCACCACATCATCAGGAGTAGCATCGATAGGGACCAGTGTACGGGCCAGGCTTTCTTCCAATTTTAACTTGTGAGGATAAGACGAGGTAAGTAAGGACCACAAAGAGATGTTGGCCTGAGTCTGTTTCAACTGAGTGAGCACGGGATCCTCCTTCTCGGGGTCAGGAGTTTCAGCTATCTTGGCATAGGGATTACGGTTCTCCCCAGGTGCTTGATCTGCTGCCTTCTTATCTGCCTTGGGGTTCCCTTGGTAGACCTGCCCGAACCTGGTCAACAGGTTAACCTCCTTATCTATTGCTTCTTGACTAGATTTCTTCAATGCCGCCAGGGTCAACAGAGGAGCTTTTTTAGCTACGGGCCACTGGTTCTGACGGAGCTTGGCAATGGTGAGGGGCTGAGCTTGAGCTGCACCGGGTTCTATCTGGGCAGCCTTCCGAACTGCTTCCCACGTTACAGGCTTTTGAACCTGTGGTTGTGTCGTTGTTCCTTGGATGGCCCACAGAACTAGGGTGTCTTCCGATTCATCCTCATAATCATAGCCTGCCCCGCCCATGGCTATCATACAGCAAGAGCTGCTACTCTCAGGGCTGGGTGGTTTTTCCTTTTCATCTCCGGTATAGTGCAGCCAATCGGGCTCCTTTTTGAAATACTCGGTGCTAGAGATGATTATGGCATTCTATGTGGGAGGTGCATCGGGTATCATGCCAGTGTCCAAGACCTCTCTCAGAGCTAAAATGCATTCGGGGAAAGTGATCTCTTCTTGGGTAATCCTGACAAGGATTGACACTTTGCCTCGGGGCGGATTTGATCTGACCATTGTTACTTTCTCATCGGGGAGGATAGGAGTCAGTCTCCCTTTCTCTAACAGATTTCCAACTATCTGCTTGGATCAGATGTTCGAGAATCCCTCCCCCAAAGCATGGTAAGCAGTGTTGAACTCAACGACATCTACGTATTCAGCCCCAGGAAAATTCATGGCTTTCATGTCCTCGGTTTCGTAGTCGCCCTCCTAAGTTTCTTCAATCTTATGACTGTTAGCCTCCATTTCATCATACATCTTTTTTCCTTTCGCCTTTTCAAACAGGGCAACCACAAGTAAAGGACAGACAATGTTCCTGTCCGCAGTTTGACGTAGCGGCTCGGTATATCTGGGTCCAGATGAGGAGTACCCGAGTGAAATTACCCAAACCTTTCGCGCGCGGGGGCGCGGAAAGGGCGGCTGTCTTTTGCGGGGTGTTGGTGTCTGAGACCTCGCTTCATGGGAAGGAAAATGAGGAGTCGCCACGCGGTTTTTGTATTTTGAGCCCAAACGTTGAGAAACGGCTATTGTGAAAAGGTGTCATTTTTATTGGTAGCAAAAACTTAGGAAAAGACTTTGAAAATAGGGGATCATTTTTATTGGTAGCAAAAACGAGTAAAAAGCTTTGAGTACCAGAGATTGTTAGGTTCGGAGGTCACGTTACATTTCGGGAAGAGTATTACGAGATCACCCGAAATGCCTCGCATGACGAGTCTTTCTACCTTTCTCGAAAACGTGTGTGTGTGTGTGTGTTTTGAAATGGGGGCTTGAATGACAAGCTTAATCTTGGTTTGAATGTCAAACGTTGATTAGGTGACTTTGTTTGAAAAGACGAGCGTTTGAATGACAAACGTCGGTTTTGAGTTTGAAATGAGCGTTTGCGTGGCAAACGTCGATTTTGAACTTTTGAAAGAGAGTTCGAAGGACGAACTCCGGTTTTGAACCGGGCGAGTCATTGTTAACGATTTTTACGGGAAAAAACGTATTAAATGATTTTATGTGTCAAATGGCGGCTTTTAGTTTGAAGATGAGCATTTGGAGGCCAAACGTCATTTCGCGCGTTTTGAAAGAGAGTTCGAAGGACGAACTCCGGTTTTGAACCGGGCATTACATTGTTAACGATTTTTACGGGAAAAATGCGTATTAAATGACATGCAATCAACGAATCGGGTTGCGACTTGGACTTTGAAAAGTAAATACTATCACGATCCAAATGGGTCGGACTTTGTAAATGACATTATTTAAAGCAGTATCAACGGAATCAAACGATCCGGAATTGTAAATGACGATCAACGAGCCAAAACGGCTCAGAATTGTAAATGACGATCGACGAGCCAAACGGCTCGGAATGGTAAATGACAATCAACGAGCCAAACGGCTCAGAAATGGTAAATGACAGAAAGTAAATGACGATCAACGAATCGATCGATCCGGAATGGTAAATGACGTAAAAAGTAAACGGAACGGGGTCGGAACGGGGTCGGAACGCCGTTTTAACCCGTGATTACTTCTCTTACGGGAAGAGAAGAGGATCGAGGGGCTAAAACGTATTGGACCCCGTTAGACGGAGGCGTCTACATTTCAATAACGTTGTTCGAAACGGTTGTAGCGACTGGCGCATAAACCGAGACGAAATGAGAAATTCAGAGAGAGGGAGTTATACCTATGGCTAGGGTCGACTCCTTTGGCTCGGGGGTGTGTAATGGACACGGAAAGTAGTTTGAAATGGTGTTTCGGAGTGGCGAGGGGCGTATTTGATCGAAATACGGAAGTTTCACGCGAATCGAGACAAAACGGGAGCTCGGAAGGGGTGAAAATGAGTTTGGGCCGTGGGGTAGTGACCTTTTGGAGTAAATTTCTTCCTCTCTTTGGCTTTGACAGCAACTTCTATTTATAGGTGAAAATTGCAGTAAGAGTCCGGACGGACTTAGACTGTTTTTCAGGGTTTTTTGGTATTTTGGAATTTTGAGGGGCTTGCTGGCTATTTCAAAAAATTTGCACAGGGAGTCCGGCAGGACTTTGACTGAAATTTAGGGGTATTTTGGTCTTTTGGCCTTGATTTGTGATTGAAAGGTGACTAGAGGGAGGTGGCATGGCTGCCACGTGCCCTGTGAGTCACCAAAGGTGTGGGAGTTCGTTCCCCGGTCCCGGTTTTGTCCGTTTTTTAAAATAACAGTCCGGAAAATGTCCGAAACGCCCCCGGAAAGTGCCGGAAAGTGCATTTTTCAGGGAAAGCCGTACTTTTACGTGAGATGACACGTGTTAAGTACGCTTCGATGTCGGGATGCACGGGGCAGTCCCGGGACGTCTCGTTGGCATGGCAACGGGGAGCTTAACGAGTTCCGGTTAACCTGGAGCGGGCCAGTTAACGGATTTCGGTTAACTTTCTGACGGATTTTGACGATCCGGATTTGGGTACTTACAGTTAGCCCCTCAGTGACGTCTCCTTCGAAGGAGGTGGGGTCGTTGAAAAAGATAAGGATCCAAATCGGGATGCCTCACTTTGAAAGACCTGGGCGGTCAGCTGGCTGGACCCTTAGTGAAAGGATTCCTACGTATCTCGAGCGGGAATCAAGCCGACGTAGTTCGTAGGTGCAAGGGCCGCGCGTAGGGACCTTGACCTGAGCGAGACTGTTTGGAGGCGTCTGAACCTGAATGAGACCATTGCGAGGTACCAGAACCTGAATGGAGACTATTGTGAGGCGTCTGGACCTGGGATCCCTGAAACCTTCGAGGGCGTGTGGCGCCTCAGACCGGAGTGGCTGGAGCTTACGAGGGCGTGCGGCACCTCAAACCGGAGTTGCTGATACTGACGAGGGCGTGTGGCGCCTCAAACCGGAGTTGCTAATACTGACGAGGGTGTTCGTGCCTTAGGGTTCGGGCTTATTGCGGCTGCTGGGTTTATCCTGCTGGGGATAGGGTAACAATAATGGGAACGGTTGTGTTAAACTGGCGTTATTAACAACTCGGAAGGATCAACGTTTCTTCTTTAGAATCCTGCTGGGTATGAGCATTCGAGCTTACCTTGATGGCCGAAGAGAGATTGTTGTGTGGGCTTACCTTGATGGCCGCTGAGGTGGGACGATCGGGCTTACGACTGGCGGCCGGGGAAGTGAACGATGGTGAAAACTACTAGAAATTTTAACGTCGGGAGACGGAGATGCAATTGGAATGTCCGGAGACATGATTGAGCGTTTGAACGTCAAACGTCAACTGGGGATAAAATTTAACGTCTGGAGACGGAAATGTAACTGGAATGTCCGGAGACATGATTGAGCGTTTGAAGGTCAAACGTCAACTGGGGATTTAACGTCTGGAGACGGAATTGTAACTGGAATGTCCGGAGACATGATTGAGCGTTTGAATGTCAAACGTCAACTGGGGATTAAATTTAACGTGTGGAGATAGAATTGTAACTGGAATGTCCAGAGACATGATTTGAGCGTTTGAACGTCAAACGTCAACTGGGGATTTAACGTCTGGAGACGGAGATGCAATTGGAATGTCCGGAGACATGATTGAGCGTTTGAAGGTCAAACGTCAACTGGGGATAAAATTTAACGTCTGGAGACGGAAATGTAACTGGAATGTTCGGAGACATGATTGAGCGTTTGAAGGTCAAACATCAACTGGGGATTTAACGTCTGGAGACGGAATTGTAACTGGAATGTCCGGAGACATGATTGAGCGTTTGAATGTTAAACGTCAACTGGGGATTGAATTTAACGTCTGGAGACGAAATTGTAACTGGAATGTCCGGAGACATGATTTGAGCGTTTGAACGTCAAACGTCAACTGGGATTTAACGTCTGGAGACGGAGATGCAATTGGAATGTCCGGAGACATGATTGAGCGTTTGAAGGTCAAACGTCAACTGGGGATAAAATTTAACGTCTGGAGACGGAAATGTAACTGGAATGTCCGGAGACATGATTGAGCGTTTGAAGGTCGAACGTCAACTGGGGATTTAACGTCTGGAGACGGGCGTTAGTGAAAACTAACTGAGAATTTAACGTCTGGAGACGAGCGTTAGTGAAAACTAACTGAGAATTTAACGTCTGGAGACGAACGTTAGTGAAAACTAACTGAGAATTTATCCTCGGGGGATAGGATGTTAGAAATGTCTAACTGAGAATTTAACGTCTGGAGACGAGCGTTAGTGAAAACTAACTGAGAATTTAACATCTGGAGACGAGCGTTAGTGAAAACTAATTGGGAATTTAACGTCTGGAGACGAGCGTTAGTGAAAACTAACTGAGAATTTAACGTCTGGAGACGAGCGTTAGTGAAAACTAAGCAGGAATTTAACGTGCGGAGACGAGCGTTAGTGAAAACTAACTGAGAATTTATCCTCGGGGGATAGGATGTTAGAAATGTCTAACTGAGAATTTAACGTCTGGAGACGAGCGTTAGTGAAAACTAACTGAGAATTTAACGTCTGGAGACGAGCGTTAGTGAAAACTAACTGAGAATTTATCCTCAGGGGATAGGATGTTAGAAATGTCTAACTGGGGGGAAATTTTACACTTTTGGGGGCCAAACGTGGTAAAATTGAAACTGTGAAAAACTGAGGGGCCAAAGTGGCAAAAATTTTTCTGGTGCAGTAAGAGTCCGGCCGGACTTTGACTGAATTTGGCCATGACCTTTTCAGCGCCGAGGCCGAGGAAGGGGAAGTCATTTTTCTCCATTAATTCCGACGAGAGGGAGAGAGAGGAGGAGAGAAAATCCACCCCAAATTGTGAGATTTGCTCGGATTTGCGAAGGGAAATCGCTATGGAAGGTGAATGGGAACCGATGGCTCGCCATGGAAGGACCGATGACGAAAGAACGCGGTTGGTTCGGACCATTCGAACCATTGTTCATCCATTGAATCCGGCGGAGTTTTACCTGGCTAGGGACCAACACAACTCCAAAGGAGGGATCGAGAGACAAGTAAGCTTCCTTCAAATTCCATTAATTTTAAGAATGTGCATTCTTTAAATGTTAGAAATTTGATTAGGAATGAACTTAGGGATTTTGGTGCCCGAATTTGGGGCTTTTGACCTTGCTATGAATCTTTGTCGAAATTGACTAGGATGTAGTTCAATTGACACTATGGGTAGATGACATAAAATTTTGGTTGCAAAATTCCATGTCTAGATGCATTTTTCCAAAATTAAAGTAGCTTTAATTCGGGACGGAGTAAATTTTCGAAATGTTCGAAAATATTTGAAAGTTCCGGATTCGACGGAGTTTTCGAAAGATTTTGAAAGTTCCGGATTCGACGGAATTTTCGAAAGATTTTGAAAGTTCCGGATTCGACGGAGTTTTCGAAAGATTTTGAAAGTTCCGGATTCGACGGAGTTTTCGAAATGCTTTGAAAGTTCCGGATTCGACGGAGTTTTCGAAAGATTTTGAAAGTTCCGGATTTGGCGGAGTTTTCGAAAGATTTTGAAAGTTCCGGATTCGACGGAGTTTTTCGAAAGATTTTGAAATCTTGGACCGTCAATACTCCAACCGGGATGGAAGTATTTTAGGAAAGGAATAAGAACTGCCATTGCATTGCATCATTCTGACATGCGTCGTGCATTCTGTTGATGTTGCTATTGTCTTGTTCACCTGCAGGGGCGAGGGACGGTTGATACCCACAACCAGAAGAGTCCGGGTGCCTTTGAGGCAGTGCGAGCGTTGTGGGAGGTCTTCCCGGACACGGCTCGAGAGGGAGAGAGGAGTCCACGGCAGCTGGTGCTTGACTCCGGATTGGCTGGGTTTATCAGTGCGGTAGCTACGATAGCTGCGACGCCGAGGGCCAGGTCCATGTATGTAGCCTTGAGCGAGTATTGGTGGGATACGACCCATACTTTCCATTTCAGATGGGGGGAGGCGACGGTGACTCCTACTGACTTTGCTGCTATCACCAGGTTGCCGACCTATGGCAACACGCTAGTGTGGGTTGACGGTTACACCCCAGAGCAGTTGTCTGAGCTGCTGGGTTTTGATATTACCGATGCCAGGGGCTTAGGCATTCGGTACAGGCCGATGGAGAGGCATCTGGAGGCGGGTATCGCCGATTATTTGGATGGGTCTTTGAAGATGACCGCGGAGCGCCTGGCTCGAGGGTTCATTTGGTTCGCGTTGTCAGCGACTTTGTTCCCGACTTCTGACACGTCCTGTCACTTCCCTCTGCTTGGGTCGCTGACAGATCTGGATGCCGTGAGGGGGTTCGCATGGGGGGAGACTGGACTGGCCGAGCTCTATCATTCCCTGGACAGGTTCTCGCGGGGAGAGGAGCACTCCTTGAGCTACTTCACACCCATATTGGATGTAAGTTCACGTCCTTTTTCTCTTCCTTGTCTCTTTTATGTACTCGTATGTATCTGCTCTGTAGCTGACATAACTTTCCATTTGCTTGACAGGTCTGGTGCTATAAGGTGTTCAGTCCGCAGGATTGGGACATCAAGGAGGCGTATTGACCCCTGTTCCCTGCCATGCCGGCTCGTAAGAAAGCGAAGAGGCGGTCTCGTCGAGAATCGGCACTCGAGTGTCATACGAGGAGGTATATCTCGGCGCCGAACCGGGAGTTCTCCGAGAGGATCCAAATGACTGTGGAGCCTCGGTTCCACTATGGCGTGGTTCAGGTGGCTAGCGAGGTGACGCGGCGGAGGAAGCTCCTGGTGGGACTTCATTGCGTCGCTATGTATCTGGGGGAGCGGGTGATCCGTCAGCACGGCCCGGGGTCCATTCCGTTGGTGCCCGTGGATCCTCCTATGCACATGCAGCATCCTCGGGAGATGCCGATGGAGGAGTTGGAGAGGTATAGACAGGGCGCGTTCTATACCGAGTACATCATAGCGATGGCCGCCTATGATACTTTCTTGAGGATGAGGCTGAGGAGCCCACAGGTGCAGCACAGGGAGGGCGATGGCCCTGGATATCCCCGAGATCTCCCGCTCCCACGCATTAGGCTGGCATACGAGGGGCTGGACGGTTCGCGCAGGCCACTTGTGATCCCACTCCCGGATGAGCCAAGACCACGATACAGGGCTGATCCCAATGCTTTGGTGAGCACTTTTTTGATTTTCTGCATTTGATAGTAGTATTCTGCAAATGTTGCATCTGTACTTTCTGCTTGTCTTCTGATGACCTTCCTGGTTCGCAGGTGTCGGGCCATACGTACAACGACGCTATGAGGCTGGTGGACGGGTGGTCCGCCTACGCTAGGAGGCTCGTGGCATTCATGAGGTGCAGTTCCCGGAGGAGCGTGGATGTCCGTGAGCCGAGGACATCTAGGCCGAGAGGTTCGCCTGCTCCCACGGCTGGTGGGGAGGACTTTGTACAGGAATTTGGCCAGTTCGCGAGCGGAACAGCTGGATTTGGAGCTCATTCTTCTTCGCACTCGGGGCGCGAGAGGGGAGAGTCCTCGAGTTTGCAGACGCCGAGGAGGCCTTTAGCATATTCCCGCCTGGAGGAATTTGGTGAGTTCCTGTTTACGACGGATCCGGCAGCGGCGGAGCAGTGCGTCTAGTGCTCGGATGATGAGCAGGACTCGGAGTAGTCCTTTTTTACTGCTTTCTTTCTCTCTTTTTTTGTATGTATCATCTGGAACGATTTGATTTGAACTGTATTCGAAAAAAGGCGCCCAAGGGTGAAATTACCCGGATCCGAGAGGCAGCGCGATCGCGCCCCGGCATCTGGCATTTCCCCCGCTTTGCAGCGGTTTTTCCAGTTGGAGGTGTCTCGCCGTTTGTTTTCGCATTTGTAGAGTCGCCACACCGTTTTTATTAAGCCCAAAACATTGAAAAAGGGCATCAGTTTAAAGATAAATTTAAACTGTTTTTGTGTGATGAGATTTTGAGTTCGGAGGTCAGATGACTCCTCGGGAAGAGAATATTAGAATATTAGAGCTCACCCGAGTCACCTCGTAAAACGAGTCTTTCGGATACCCCTAATATCCTTTAAAATGTTGTGTGTGTGTGTGTGTGTGCTTTTAAAAATGCATGCTGTGTCGGATGTCTACATTGTACACTACGTATTAAAATGTATTGAAATAGTAATGGAAGGAAGCCTTACCAATGTTGGTTCGTGTCTGTCTTCCGCTGAGGAATAGTGTTTGAGGTCGGAGTAGCGTTCGGTATGGATCGGGATTGCTTCGGGAGGGACCCGGTTGTTGCGGACGAGTTTCGCTTGAGTTGATGTTGCGAGGCTGCGTGCGGGCGAGAGGTTCGGCGTGCGTGGGGATCGCGGGATCACTCGGGCGGAGGTTCGGCGTGCGTTGAGGTGGCGAAGTCACTCGGGCGGGGATTTCGGCGTGGTTTGGGATCGCCGGTTTGACTCGGAAAGAGCCGGGACACCGTGGAAAGACCGAGCAAGGCCTCGGAGTACCACGAGGGGCTTCAGAGTACCTCGAGAGTGCCTCGGGGCAGCGCGGGAGCGTCGCGGGAGCGCTCGGAGAGGCTTCGGAGCACCTCGAGGGGGCTCGGAAGGCCTCGGAAGGATCCGAAAGGGGCCGAGAGTGCCTCGAGAGGACTTAGAGGGGAAGCCAGAAGGCCTAGGGAGAAAGAGAGAAGTGGGAGGTGTGTCAAAATGAGGAGGGGGAGCCCTCTATTTATAGTGCCAGATTTGGTGCAAGAAGGTCCGTACGGACCTCCTGGTAATCCCGAGAATTTTGGTTTTCCTCGATTTGAGGGAATACGTGATGATGGGGAATATTCTTCAATTATGATGTCCCTCGGCAGTAAGGTCCGTACGGACCAACTTGACATGCAAAGAGGTCCGTACGGACCAAATCTGCAGGAGGATAATCATTTTCCCCGGGATTTGAGGGAATATTGTGGACTTTAAGAGGATTCAGTAATTATTAAAGCAAAGAGGTCCGTACGGACCATGTATGCTTTTCAATTTCTGAAAATTCCCAAAAAAAAGTCCTTTTGTCCCTTTTTGTCCCAGAAAAGGCCCCTCCCTTGGTTTGGTGGGGGTTTAGAGAGGGTTTTGAGTGCCAGAGGTCGTCGAGGCTGCGTTGATGAGTCTGCGGTGTTTCCCGTGTGCTTGAAAGGGGGTGATCCAGATTGGGGTACTTACAGAAGCCCCTCGACGACGTCACTTATGAAAGAAGTGGGGTCGCCGATAAGATAAGGGTCCTAACTGGATCGCGTCTTTGGGAGATAAAGTGGCCAGGGAGGTCGGTGTGAGGACGTGGTGGTGTCCTATTGTGTGACCGTTTAGGTCGGTAAATTTGGACCTGTGATAGGATTCCTACGTATCCCTGGCGGGAATCAAGCCTGGTCGTAGTTCGGGTGTGGGGTGAGTGTTTTGTGAATGCGGGCGTGGTGGTGCCCTGAAGTGTTGTGTGATCGCCGAGGTTAGTGGTAAGGACGTGGTGGTGTCCTGGGTGACCGTATAGGTCGATGGCTGGACCCTGTGATAGGATTCCTACGTATCCCTGGCGGGAATCAAGCCTGGTCGTAGTTCAGGGGTCGTGAAATTGTGAGTGCGGGCGTGGTGGTGCCCTGAAGTGTTGTGTGACCGCCGATGTCAGTGGTAAGGACGTGGTGGTGTCCTAAGATGTGGTGACTGCCGAGGTCAATTGTGAGGACATGGTGGTGTCCTGGGATGGAAATTTTACGATTTTCCTAATCGGGTGGTTTAAGGCCTTCCGGGCCGGAGATAGTGATTTGGGAGGTTTATACAGTCTTCCGGACGGAGTGGTTTAAAGCCTTCCGGGCTGGAGGTAATGATGGTGGAGGTTTATACGGTCTTCCGGACCGAGTGGTTTAAAGCCTTCCGGGCTGGTGATAGTGATGAGGACTTGAATCGTCTTCTGATTGCGGTTGCGCCATGCATGAGGACATTGAATCGTCTTCTGGCTGCAGTTTGCCATGCGTGAGGACTTTGAATCGTCTTCTGGCTGCGGTTTGCCATGCGTGAGGACTTAAATCGTCTTCTGGTTGTGGTTTGCCATGCGTGAGGACTTTGAATCGTCTTCTGGCTGCGGTTTGCCATGCATGAGGACTTTGAATCGTCTTCTGGCTGCGGTTTGCCATGCGTGAGGACTTTGAATCGTCTTCTGGCTGCGGTTTACCATGTGTGAGGACTTTGAATCATCTTCTGGCTGTGGTTGGTGCCATGTATGAAAACTTGAGTCGTCTTCTGACTGCGGTTGTGGAGGCATGGCTGCCTTGAGCTTTGAGAAGTTTAGATGCCTCGTGCTTTGTCCGTTGGGGAGAAGATTGGACTTACGATGGCTGCCGGTGTTCATCCGTTGGGGATTTATCGTGGCCTTGTAGGGGCTTTTCCTGTTGAGAGGGTGACGTCGGGCTTACTTTGATGGCCGGTGCTTGTGTTGTCGATGAGTGGGCAAGGATGATGGCCGGTGATTGCTTCAACATTTGGCATTTTGGAGGCATTTCGTGCCTTGGGATTTGTACTCGGAGGTGCTGGCTCCTTCTTGCGCTTGTTTTGCCGTTGAGTGGGCGAAGTTCGGGCTTACATTGACGGCCGGTGCTGGGGATATGTAGTCTTGTACAACTTCCCTTTGACTTGTTGGGGAGGAGCTCGGGCTTACACTGACTGCCGGTGCTTGCGCTGCCGTTGAGTGGGCGAAGTTCGGGCTTACACTGACTGCCGGTGCTTGCGTTGCCGTTGAGTGGGCGAAGTTCGGGCTTACACTGACTGCCGGTGGTTGAATTGCCGTTGGAGTGGGCGAGGACCGGTCTTACATTGACGGCCGGTGGTTGAATTGCCATTGGAGTGGGCGAGGTCCGGTCTTACATTGGCACGGGGGTTGGTGCCGTTAGAGTGGGCGAGGACCGGTCTTACATTGACGGCCGGTGGTTGAATTGCCGTTGGAGTGGGCGAGGACCGGTCTTATATTGACGGCCGGTGGTTGAATTGCCGTTGGAGTGGGCGAGGACCGGTCTTACATTGACGGCCGGTGGTTGAATTGCCGTTGGAGTGGGCGAGGACCGGTCTTACATTGACGGCCGGTGGTTGAATTACCGTTGGAGTGGGCGAGGACCGGTCTTACATTGACGGCCGGTGGTTGAATTGAAGGGTTAGGGACCATTCTGCACTTGGATTTGCTGAAAAAGGCCTTAGGACAGTCAGGGGCAAATATTATAAGGGCAGGAAAGTAATTTGGCCCTCCCTTGCAAGAAGGGACGGATTTTTGAAAATGTGTTATGCAGTGTGTGCCGTGTTCTTGGGTGACGGACTTTGTGGGGAAAACATGTGCAATATGTGCCGTGTTTTTGTGACGGTTTATTTTGAAAATGTGTCGTGTAGTGCTTGATCCCTCTGTTTGAGAAAATCTGTACAGTGTGTGCCGTGTTTTGTGACGGACTGCATGGAAAAATTATGTATAATGCATGTCATTTTTTTTTGAGTTGCATGTAAAAAGTATGTGCAATATGTGCAGTGTTTCGTGACGAGATATATGTGAGAATTGCATGTGAAAATTATGTGCAATATGTTCCGTGTTTTGTGACGGGTTATATGTGAAAAGTATGTGCAATGTGTGCCGTGTTTCGTGACGGGATATGCATGCTTTGATTTTCTTTTGCATTAAGTACTGCGAATGACGTACCTTTGCTGTGTTTACCTGCAGGATGAGGGGCTCATGGCTGGGAAGGCCAAGAGGATGAAGATTCGGGGATCGCTCGAGGCTGTTGTTGAGTTGTGGCAACGGATGCCGGATATTTCTGTGGATGGTAGGCCGAGTCCTAGGAGGCTGGTCTACGCTTCTGGCTTGGGTGTGTTCGTAGAGAACCTGGCCGGGGTTTCTGACACGAGGAAGAACAAGAGCATCTTCCTTGGCCTTTCTGAGTATTGGTGGGATACCACCCACACCTTCCATCTGAGCTGGGGAGAGGTGACGGTGACGCCTACCGACTTTGCTGCGATCACCGGGCTTTCCTTCAAAGGAGGGCCAGTGCGGTGGAGGGATATGATAGCTGATGATGTGTTGACCGAGCTGTTGGGCTTTGAGCCTCATCCTCGCGAGGGGCTGGGCATGTTGTATAGCGATGTGGAGCCGAGGATCACGTCCGGTGCTCGGGCCTATGTTCGGGGGTACCGGCCGGTGTGGCAGGCGGAGCGGCGCGCTCCTTTTGTGGTTTGCGCTTTCCGAGACTTTATTCTCGAACCACGCGACTGCGGCTCCTTTTGCTCTATTGGAGAGCTTGATTGATCCGAGAGGGTTTGTGATATCGCTTGGGCGAGGCAGGCTGGCCGAGCTCTACTTCTCCTTGGACCAGGTTTAGCCGGGTGTGGCCAGTTCTTTGGCTGTTTTGACTTTGCTTTGGAGGTATAGTTTATTGCTATTTTTGATTTAGCAACTTGTCGTTTCTCCGTTTTCTTTTGCACTTGAGCCTTTTATTTTTGTCACGAGTGTGGTTCTACGAGATCTTTCAATTGCTTCCGTGGGATAGAGATCTGGGCATTGCGGCGTATCCTGCAATGTTAAGGCTGGGCTCGTTCGGCGAGGAAGAGGAGGAGCGGCGGAAGCTCACCATTGCCTGCGGGGATGTGCGGGGAGCGTCCGGGAGAGAGGTAGCTCGGAGGGGTTTATTTTGTTCCGTGGGCTCGGTATGAGGCGATGAGTTCGAGGGGGCTCTGAGGAGTGACAGCGAGCGGAAGATGTCTTGCGGGGCTTGACTTGTGATGTCATGTATGCAGGAGAGCGGGTCTTGGCGGCATGGCCCGGGTGTGCTTCCCGTGGCTTCGAGGGACCCTCCTTTTGGGATGCTTGATTCTCGGGACATGGATGTGTTGGATTTTGAGGTACCTTGGCGGTGTGGGTGCCGAGGAGTTTATTTTGTATGGAGAGGAGTACGGGGCCTTCGTGAGGAGGAAGTTGAGGGCCGGAGGAGGTATTAGCGAGGGAGAGAGAGGTGGCGCCCGCGGAGTTCCCAGAGGTTCCGATCTTGGGGGCCGGATTTCACGTATGTCCGTGGGGACGGATCGAGGAGGAGGGTGTCTGTACCCGTTTACGGCGGGCTCTGCTTGCATATCGAGTGGATCCCGATAAATCGGTGAGTGTGCTTACTCTTTTCCGTCTTGGCATCTCTTACGTATTTTTCTCTTTTTGTTGTTGAGTATAAGCTGTATTGCTAAGCGTTTCCTTGGGCTTGCTTGTGCGAGTCCCGGAGAGCCTATGATATCTTGACTCGCCGTTATGTGGCGATGAGGTCCTTGCGAAGAAGATGGCGTCGAAGCCGTCTTGCCGGTCTTCCCGACACGTGCCGGCGTACGAGCCTATGCCTCCGAGGCATTACTAGACGTTCCTCCACCGAGAGCCGAGCCGGAGCCACGGCAGGAGGGACCTTCGAGGGGCGGCATAGTATGGATGCCGGGACATCTTCCGGAGCTCGAGCGGCCGGCCCTTTTATCGGTTCTTCCCTCGGCAGAATGCACGGGGTGAGGGTTCATCGAGCCTTCTTTCTTTGATCCTTTCGCCGGATTTGATCCTTAGAGTACTTTGAGTACCGGCCTCCGAGAGGGCTCGGTACTCGATGACGAGGATATGACGCGAAGCGAGTTCGCGGGATGCCCGACTTCTCTCTTGATGATCTTGGCGAGGATGATGATGCCGAGGAGTCGATTAGTATTCATTTGCTTTCCCTCTTTACATATCTTCTCTCTTTTTTTTTTTGTTTAGCAAATGACATTTGATGTACTGTAATAAAACACTTTCGTATTTGCACGGCAAACGGCATTTTATTTTAAGATGTAATGTCATTTTTGTGATTCACGGGAATTATCCTAGAAATGGTTGCTATTATTATTTTTTTTTTTTTTGTGCATGCCACGTGAGCTGAGGGTGCATTTGTGGGTAGTGTATGTTTCTTTGAAAGTGGCTTTGACAGTGTTTGGGCGATTTGGAGCAAGGTCTGCGAGGGCAGTGGTTGTTATCTTGTTCTTTGAGGAAATGGAGTTACGGTTGCAAGGAGGTCCGTACGGACATACTTAGCATGCAAGAGGTCGCGTACGGACCAACCTTGCTTTTGGGAAGGAGATAAATGCTTTCCGGTGTACGGTTCTTCCCCATTTCCCCATTTGCGGCCATTTTCGAGCTTTCTTCCCCATTTTCTCTAGGAACCTCCATTTTTGCCATGGATTCTTCGTATGTTCCTAGAATTTTGCCGAGGCTTTCGCGGGAGAGGCAAGCACACTTCCTTGAGCGGCTGAAAACGTGGATGCGGCGCCGTATGAGGCATCGAGAGACGGGCTTTCGAGGTAAGGCTTCGTCTTTGCTCGATTTGGTCTTTTAAGGAGTTGGTTCTGATTGGGATTTGTTGCGGGCTGCCCGCGAAGTTACAGGATGTTAGGAGGCATGTGTCTTGTTTCTCCTACAATGAAATGGTGCCCACTTTTGAGGATTTTCGGGCTTTGATGGGGGACCGGAGGTGGAGGCCATCTCGCTTCCTTTGATTGGTGGTCTTTGCGGTGAGCGTGAAGCTTGCGGGCTTTCTTCGTACTTCGTTGGAAGAAGTGCGGGGCATGATCCTTGATTCGGGTCATATTGACATTTCTGAGCTACCGGAGCGGTTCATGGTTGATGATGAGAGTGATGTCTCTTGGGACGCATTTGCCTTGTGCGTGATGGCGACACTTTTCATGGTCAGCTCCCTTGGCATTTGCGATGGCGCTTTGCTAGATGTGGTTGGGCCTTTGCGGGTGGAGAGGATATTGTCCCGTTGGTCTTTGGGGAGACTCTTCATGGTATCGACCGTCGCGGCGTGGGATCGTTTCATGAGAGGAAGCCCGTTTTGCTCACCTTGTAGGCTGCGAGAGAGACTTCGAGGCCATGCCGAGGCTCAGCGTCGTTTAGCCCGTGGTCATTTGCTTTCAGCGACCTCTTTTGTTGGATATGGATCGATCCGCACTTTGGGAGAGATGGATGGCACAACTTGGTACGCATCGAGATCCGTTGGTGGGTTCCCCTTTGGAGGATTGAGACTAGGAGGGTCTTGCGGGGAAGGGTCCTACGTTGTTAGAGTTCCGGGTTTGTCTTGGTCCTCCTTCTATATTCCGTCGCTTGTTTCCGGCGGTTTGGGATGAAGCGGGAGCCTTTGTTGGGTGGGATGACCTTGCTACTTTGCGGAGGTAGTTCCTCTTTGTATGGCGGCTTCGGGTGCCTTCTTGTATTTTACGAGGGTATGGAAGTATTACGCTTTCCCTCTGTGAGTACTCCTTAGGCGTCGGGGAGTGTCGTATTGACGACTCGGTACCTGGCACAGTATGAGCGGCGTGTTGGAGAGCGGGCGTATAGCGATTACAGGACCCGGTTGCCGTAGTAGCTATTGCCTTAGGAGTGCCGAAGCACAGTCGACCCTTTAGATGTGACGGGAGACACTTTGTTTGACTACGAGACTAGAGTTGACCGGCGACGAGGAGAGGTCCTCTTTGCGGACTCGCGGGGAGGAGATCCGAGCCGAAGCACGGGCGAATGAAGCCACGAGAGCTGCTGGATTGTTTGACTCTACGGGAGGACCCCGAGATCTCGGAGCGAGAGACGTAGAGTTGGTTCGCGTTGAGCGAAAGAAGACTCGCGGGGGACGAGGAAGAAAGGGAAGAATGGCGAGGGGACAAGCGCGAGATGGCGCGGAATGACCTCCTAGGTATCCATTCATTGCATTGCAAACACATTATTTATTAAATGTATTAAGCTGTCTTTTAGCATGTTGTGAACTTGAGAGTAGACCGTGCTTGAACTCATCAAGAAATGTTGTAACCGTTAGTGATTTGTGATTTACTTCTAAAGCTTTGTCGAGACGCAAGATCTCTTGTTTGCCTTTGTGTCTTTTGTGAACCTTGTCGGCGTCCATCTTTGGACTTTTCAGTTGCATTTGAAGCGGCCTGGGTCATGACGGCAATCCCCTTTGCTTAGGCTTTGTGCTTGGCTGAGAGGTTGAATGATCCCCTGACAAGTCGTTTTGACGGTCTTTTTCGTAGCTTCCTTGCCTCTTGTTGGCGTCGGGCTCTTGACCTCTTTTTGTAGCTTACGCGAGCTTCTTTTATTTATTGTTTTTTTTTGTGAGCCACTTGCTCGAGCTCTTTTTGTGAGCCCTTGCTCGAGCTCTCTCTTTTGTTTTTTGAAGCGCGTGAGGCGAAGACAAGCCCTGGCTTGGAAGCGGACATGAGTCGGTCGTTTGATCTTTGAGTGACCCTCGGATGTCCTTTGATGTTGCCGCCGTCGTTTGACTTGGTCAAGGTGGACGTTGGGGCGTGTTCTTGAAAAGTGCGTAGCTTGATGGAGGTCTTGATTGACATTCAAACTTTTGACTTTTTGTGTATTTTTAGACCGGACCAATTAAGGTTGCCTACGTTCCCCGGACTAGAGGGCTCGAGTCTGCGTAGTTCGACACTACATGGAGTGCCAAGAGATGCACGGTTGTTCTTCTTTTAGGCGAAGTATCTGCGAAATTTGCTTCCGTTATTTGGATTCATGAAGGGATTGCCGTCTAGGTGCATCGGCTTCATGGCACCTCAGGAGAAGATCTTTTGTACCACGAAAGGGCCGATCCATGTGGGTTCCCATTTTCCCGAGTGGGTTGGTTCGAGTGGGAGGCTTTCTTTGAGTACAAGGTCGCCTTCCACGATGTCTCGGGACTTGACTTTCTTGTCGAAAGCTCTAGCCATCAGCTTTGATAGGCTCGGACGTGTTCCATGGCCTTTAGTCGTCGCTCGTCTAGTAGAGCCAATTCGTCGTGTCGACTTCGGGCCATTCGACTTCGTTGATGTCATTTTCCGGCGGCACTCGGAGTGAGGAATTTCCCGGCTCGATGGGAAGGGCTGCTTCCATCCCGTATGTCGGGGCGAATGGGGTTTCTCCCGTGGGTACATTCGGCGATGTGCGGTAGCCCCAAAGTGCAAGGTGCGGCTTCTCGGGCCAATCTCGTCCTCGGGTGGTCATTTTTCGAATGATCCGTTCGAGGTTTTGTTTCTTTGCTTCCACGGCGCCGTTTGTTTGTGGCCGGTAGGGAGAAGATTTGTGGCGTGTGATCTTGAATTCGGCCGGCGGATGCAGCCGAATTCCCCTCGAAGTGTGAACCATTGTACGATATGACCTCATTTGGGATGCCGTATCGGCGAGATGATGTTTTCCTTGAGGAAATGCGCGACCTTCTTGGAGGTGAGTACCTTGTAGGACTTGGCTTCGACCCATTTGGTGAAGTAGTCGATGGCTACTAAGATGAACTCGTGACCGTTCTTTGCTGGCGGAGCAATTTTCCCGATGACGTCAATTCCCCCAGTGGCAAATGGCCGGGGGTGTAGTCATGCGGTAGAGATCGTGGGGCGGCGAGATGATTGAGGTTGGAGAACCGTTCACACTTGTCGCGGCTTCGGACAAAGTGGATGCAATGTTGCCTCCATGGAGATCCGGTAGTAACCCATCCACGAGAATGATTTGCATCGGGGCTCTGGCGTTCATGTGGGGACCGCGAAGCCCCATTGTGGACTTCGTTCATGAACTTGTTTGCTTCTTCTTGGGCGATGCGGCGTAGGAGTAGCCCGTGGTAGCATTTCTTGTATAGCATGTCCCCGAGGATGACGAAGTGAGAGGCGAGGCGTTTTAGGGCCATGATGCTCTTGGTTTTGACCCCTTACGTGTGTGGGTCTTCCTTGTTCATGAAGGTAGTTTCCCCGTTCTTGAGGTATTGGAAGATCTGGTTATACCGTGGCTCATTGATGGGCTTAGGTTACGGTTCGATCTCACAACGGTGGCGAGGAATTTCCTTTCGTCCGAGCTTTGAAGGGTTTGATTGCTTTTCCTTCGGGGATTTCCACAAGGGAAGCCAAGGTGGCTAAGGCATCTGCAAACTGTTTCGGTCTCTTGGCAAGTAGTGGAAGGTGACCTCTTCGAATTGTGTGATGAGGTCTTCCGTGCGGGCATGGTATTTTTGCAAGCACGGATCTATGGTTTTCCACTTGTTAGAGACTTGGTTGATGATCAAGTGAGTCCCCATAAACTTGAGTTTTGGACATTCCTCTCTAGTGCGGCTTGTAGTCCGGCGGCGTGAGCTTCATATTCGGCGGCATTGTTGGTTACCTTGAAATTGAGCTTTATAGCAATTGGGGTGTGCTCGTCCTTGGGATCTACCAAGAGCATACCGTGCCGTTTCCCTTTTTGTTGGCTGCTCAGTCGAAGAACGGTTGCCATCGATTTTCGCCTTTGATTGCGAGGATTCCCTCGTCTGGAAATTGTGGTTCGGGGCCTCGAGCCTCGTCGGTTGGGAAATCGGCGGTTGTTCGGCCATGGCCCGTCCCTTGATTGACTTTTGGTTCACGTACTTAATGTCAAATTCCGCTAGGAAGAAAGACCATTTGGCAAGCCTCATTGACGAGATGGTTTGTCGAAGAGGTATTTATTTGGATCCATTTTGGAAACCAAGTGTGCAGTGTGCGGCGCATGTAGTGCGTAGTTTCCCGACAACCCATTACCGGAAGGCTGCGTAGGTTTTCTCGAGGGTGAGTAATTGAGTTATTTGCCTTGAAACTTTCGGCGACGAAGTAGATGGCGTTTTCGACTCGTGACTCCTTCTTTTCTTGACGAGCATGGCTCCAATGCGGTGTCGGTCACGATTAGGTATAGCAGCGGTGGCTTTTCCTCGTGGGGAGGACGAGAGAATCGGAGGACTCACAAGGTATGCTTTTATTTTCTCAAAGGCATTATGGCATTCGAGTTCCATTCGATGTCGGCGTTCTTCTTCATCGGTTTGAAGATTGGCTCGCACATGGAGGTCAATTGGTTGTGACTAGCGGGCGTATACGTAGGCGGCCCATGAAGCTTTTCACCTGCATGCGAGTTTGCGGTGGTCTCATTTTGATGATGGCCTTGATCTTTTGAGGATCAACCTCGATGCCTCTCTCGGTGACCATGTATCCTAAGACCTTGCCTCGGATAACCCCAAATGTGCATTTGGCGGGGTTTAGCCTAATTGAGTGTTTTCGGAGGCGGTGAAGAATTTTCTCGGAGTGCGTGAGGTGTTGTCCATCGATCCCTTTGAGTGGATGATCATGTCATCGACGTACACTTCGATCTCTTTATGGATCATATCGTGGAAGAGGGCGGTTCTTTGCCCGTTGGTAGGTAGCCCAGGCGTTCTTTAGTCCGAACGGCATTGCGTATGCGATAGGTTCCCCAGGGGTTGTGAAAATTGTCTTTTCTTGGTCTTCTTCGGCCATCTTGATTCGATTGTAGCCGGCAAAACCATCCACGAAGGACTTGACTTGAAATTGGTGTAGTGTCTACCAACATGTCGATGTTGGGTAGTGGAAAAATCGTCCTTGGGACTTGCTTTGTTGAGATCTCGGAAGTCCACGCAACGGCGTACTTTTCCATTGGCCTTGGTGACCGTGATGATATTGGAGAGCCATGTGGGGTACTCGATCACCACGATGAAGCCGACGCGGAGCATTTTTCGATCTCTTCTTTGACTTGTAAAGACCATTACGGCTTGATTCGGCGTAGCTTTTGCTTGATGGGCTTAGCCTCGGGATTCAAGGGAATCCGGTTCTCTACAATGTTAGGATCTAATCCGGGCATGTCTCGGTAAGACCAAGCGAACACGTCCACGAACTCTTTGGCGGTGCGATCAATGCGTCTTGCTCTGTGCCGGTGAAGAAACTTCCGATTTGCGTCTCTTTTGGCTCTTGGCGGTTCCCAAATTCACTTTGGTTAAAACCTCCTCGGCGGCTTGGGCCCGGTTTTCTCTCGTTTGACAACATGCTTAAAGATGTGCTTAATGTATTGTTCGTTTAATGTGTACGCTTCTTTATCAAGTGAATCGTTATTAGCTGTTTGTGTGTTAGTTAATTTATCGGTTGTTAAAGATGCAATGAGAGGATACTCGGAAAGATCGAAGCATTCATTAAGAGCATACGGGAATACATTATTGGCAATGAGCTCGTAATCTTACTGGCGTGAGGCCATCGGATGACTCGATAGACTCAAATTCAAAGATAATGGACTCGGGATGAGTTTTGACACTAGACTCTAGGACTCGAGGGTCGAGACCAAGTTGTTCGATCATGTCCTTTTTCTTTGGCGGTGGAGTCAGGAGAAGGTGGCCCGGTTATTGAGTGGCAATGAGCTTGATAGGAGATGGGGCTTGAAGGGCTTTATGTCACCATTCCCGATCATTGCTATCACGAGTTATCGAAACAAAATCGATTAGATCGGCATCTCGATTTCTTCTTTGAAGAAGCGAGGTGGAGCGGTGGCTCGTCCCAAGCATCGTCTGCGGAGTCTTTTGCTTTTGTCTTGGGCATTACTAGCTCGAATGCAGACTCGTCCCGCTTGTTGAATACAGGAGTGTTGATAGAGAGTTTTTCGAGTTCTTCTGCCAAAGAGAGGGTTTTCCCAAACCAAAATTCGTTGTGAATAGTGGTGGTCATGGATCCCGGTAGAGGCGGTGTGTCGAGAAATGCTCTTCGGACGGGATTTGGCTTGAGGCCTGCGAATCTTGCCGGAGTTACTGCTGGAGCTTGTCCATGTTTGTCGGCCATCTTTGTTTGGCGGCGATCGGCTCTGTTCCCTTTCATGGATCTTCTTCCAAGTTGCCGGCCTTCTTGGTGAAGTACTTGGTCATGTCGAAGCTATAAGGGCGAAGATCGGAGGTTGTGTGCAAGCCTCTTTTGTTATCTATGGAGCGTTTCCGTGCAGCTCGCTTGTCCTCCGCAATGTGTTCGGGAGTAGGAATGTATCCCAGGCCGTGCGAGGTATTACATTCTTTGATATTGATGATACATTGGGTGCCACGATGGTGTTTTCCCAAAGCGAGCCCGGGATGTAGTTCATGTGCTTCATCATTTTCATCGGGGGAGGATCTTGTCCCAAATCAAAGCGGGTCTATGTGGCATACACAGGCCTTTGGGCTTTCGATGGTGAACCTGTTAGCATCATGCCATCATCGTCGTGTTTGATCTCTAAGGCTGGGATGCCGTTTGTGTCGGTCCTTTCGGTGACTACACTATCGCCGTAGATGATGGTTAGATCTGTTCCTTGGATGAACTTTATGCAGCGATGGAGAGTGGATGCCACCTCATTGATCGGGTGTAGCCAAGGGCGTCCCAAAATGGCGGATGAAGGTGATCGGGATGTCGATGACTTGGAAATCTGTCGGGACCATTTGTTTTCCGAACCACAAGTTCAAGGTGGCTATTCCCAAGGCGGGCGGGATGTTGAGTCGTATGCCTTGATTGCACAGTCGAGGGCTTTAGATCGATTGCTTTGATCCCTAGCAAATCCATCATTTTGGTGGAAGGACGTTCATGGATGATCCCCCGTCTACAAAACCCGTGGGAGGCGGCGCTCGTCCGGTTGAGCTGTTATGTAGAGAGGCTCATTGTGGTCGGCCCCAAATTTTGGAAGGTCGAGCTCGTGAAAGTGATGATATTCTTTGTAATTAACGTTGCCAATCATCGGCGCTTCATTAGGTGTCCTTTGTGATGGGAACCATGGTGCAGGCCGAGCTTTCTTCCAACTTGAGCTTGTGCGGGTAAGATGAAGTGAGTAAGGACCGAGTGAGATGTTAGCTTTGAGTGCGCTTGAGCGTGTTAAGACGGGATCTTGACCTTTGGGTCCAAGGTTTCGGCTTCTTTGGCGTAGGGCCCCTTTTCGGTTCGTGGCTCGGTATGGGTGGCCTTTTGTTTGTCCGTGGAGGATTCACTAGGATTTGGCCAGGAACGTGTCGGAACGTTCACCACGGACTTATGGTTTTGCTTGTCTCTCCTATTTACGTAGTGGGAGGACCACACGATTGGCGTAAGGCCGAGGCTGCGCATTTTAATTCGTTCCTTTGTCATGGCTTTTCTTGAAGCATCAATAGTGGCTTTGAGATCTTCCCAAGACGGGGTTGGATTATCTGGACCTTCGGGCCTTCGGTGGCGGTGCGGAGCTCGTCCCAGTGATCATGGAGCGAGACATTGCCATGGCCTTGTGCGAGCTAGGCTTCTTTGGAGTAGATGACATAGTAGTCAAACTTTCTGAGGGTTCTCCAAGGGTTTCGGTGGGATCACCGGATTCATACCTCTTCTTCGGTTTTTGTTGAGAAGATGGCTTCTTCTTTCTTCGAGGGCGGCCCTCGTTCATTTCATCATGGAATTCCATTTCCAGGACAAAGCACTGTCCAATTGCGGCGTCCCACCGAATGTGTTCGTTGTTCGGCGGTGGTACGGGACCTCGGGAGGCTGAATGGGCGAGGCTTTCCCTGGAGGGTCTGTGGCCTTATGTCATAGCGCATGGCTCGTACGAGGGTAACGAGGTTGACTTACGGGAGATAATGAGAGGCGTTAGAAGGCTGTAGGAGCGATCATGACTTGGGAAGTCCCGGGTAGTTGGGTGGCTAATGTTCCCGAAGTGGTGCATGGCATCTTCGATCCAAGCTTGTTGCTCACCTTGGCGTTTCTCAATAGCCATGAGGACTGCCAAACTTCTTCCAATGTTGGGAAATTTCTTGGGGTAAGGTCCCATTCTCATCGTTGTTATCCACGACTTGGCCATGGGGAATTAACGGTGTCACTGGTGACGAGCTAGGAAGGAGGTTGGACCTTCTTTGTTTGACACGGGAGACGGGTTCCCGGGTACTCTCGATCACTCTCTGTTCTTTGGAGGAGGTGACGGGCAAGGTTTAGACACGGGAATGGCCTTACGGGATAAAAGGGGAAAGCTCACGTGGCATGCGGTTTCCGTTTCTTTTATTTATGATTTTTATTGTTGTTTTAATTTACTTAAAACATGTTTTCTCGAGAATCCTAGGTAGGTTGGAAAAGATTGCTCTTCTTTTCGCAACTATGCTAGATCTGGGTCGATGGAGACCATACGTGCGGCTATAAGCCCCTCGTTTTGCACACTGTATTTCGACATCCCGGGGTGGACGGCCCCGGGCGAGGTCCTATAGGGCAAGCGGTTTCCACCGGCCTAAAGAAAAATCGAACCTAAGGACCGAGCTTTGTCATGTTCGTTTTGATGCATTAGCCATGTGAATAGTGAACCGAGCCGGCCGGCTGAGTCAAGATCGGGTCAAAGTTCGGCATGACCTCTCTTTACCTTGCTTGCGCAAGGGATGCGTGACGTTAGGCGTTAGGTGGGTCATATCGTCATGGGCGACGTATCAAAGGCTTGATGACATGGTGTCATGTGGCATGGATGTATATCGGGACGGAACATCGTGCAGGTGTAGCTTCGGAAATCAAGATCGAGTCAAGATTTTAGCATGACCTTTCATCGCTTTGCTTGCGCGAGGATCTTGAGTTAGAGCCTTGACTTCCGAGAAAAATGGCCGGCATGGTATATGTATCCGAGTTTGTATGACACGGGCTAGGTAAAAACCAGCAGTGCGGATAGAGTGTGACTCAAGACTTCAAACGTGCGGGGTTGACGCTTGGCTAGGATGGGATGTTTGGAATGATCCCGTGCGCGTCCAAGAGGCCTAGGAAGACCAAACGGACTGCAAGCGAGACCACTCCGGGTTGAGGGTTGTAGTGTGCGGTGTATCCAGGCGGCCGGTGCGCGTAGCGTGCGGTGTAGCAGCGGCGGTGTGAGTAGAGTGCGGTGTAGCAGAGGCGGCGGTGCGCGTAGTGTGCGGTCTCTAAAATTCTTTTACGAGTAAAAACGAAGTTTTTGAAGAATTTTAAATGTATGCACAGATGTATATTGATGCATTTTTTTGTATTTTTATTTTTTTTTGTAAAATAAAAACGAAGCACGTGCACACACACACAACAGTTAAAGGAAGGGGTAAAATGAAAGTTTGACCCTCATCATTGTTTTAAAAATCTTTTGTTTTGTTTAAAAAGATTTTAAAACAAAAAGCTCCCAGTAGTCGCCAGTGAAATTACCCGGATCCGAGAGGCAGCGCGATCGCGCCCCGGCATCTGGCATTTCCCCGCTTTGCAGCGGTTTTTCGGTTGGAGGTGTCTCGCCGTTTGTTTTCGCATTTGTAGAGTCACCACGCCATTTTTATTAAGCCCAAAACATTGAAAAAGGGCATCAGTTTAAAGACAAATTTAAACTATTTTTGCGTGATGAGATTTTGAGTTCGGAGGTCAGATGACTCCTCGGGAAGAGAATATTAGAATATTAGAGCTCACCCGAGTCGCCTAGTAAAACGAGTCTTTCGGATACCCCTAATATCCTTTAAAATGTTGTGTGTGTGTGTGTGTGTGCTTTTAAAAATGCATGCTGTGTCGGATGTCTACATTGTACACTACGTATTGAAATGTATTGAAATAGTAATGGAAGGAAGCCTTACCAATGTTGGTTCGTGTCTGTCTTCCGCTGAGGAATAGTGTTTGAGGTCGGAGTAGCGTTCCGGTATGGATCGGGATTGCTTCGGGAGGGGCCGGTTGTACGCGGACGAGTTTCGGCGTGAGTTGATGTTGCGAGGCTGCGTGCGGGCGAAGGTTCGGCGTGCGTGGGGATCGCGGAGGATCACTCGGGCGAGAGGTTCGGCGTGCGTTGAGGTGGCGGGAGTCACTCGGGCGAGTTTCGGCGTGGTTTGGGATCGCCGGTTTGACTCGGAAAGAGCCGGGACACCGTGGAAAGACCGAGGCAAGGCCTCGGAGTACCACGAGGGCCTCGAGTACCTCGAGAGTGCCTCGGGCGGCGCGGGAGCGTCGCGGGAGCGCTCGGAGAGGCTTCGGAGCACCACAAGGAGCTCGGAAGGCCTCGGAAGGATCCGAAAGGGGCGGGAGTGCCTCGAGAGGACTTAGAGGAAGCCGAGAAGGCTTAGGGAGGAAGAGAGAAGTGGGAGGTGTGTCAAAATGAGGAGGGGGAGCCCTCTATTTATAGTGCCGAGATTTGGTGCAAGAAGGTCCGTACGGACCTCCACAGTAATCCCAGAATTTTGGTTTTCCTCGATTTGAGGAATGCGTGATGATGGTGAATATTCTGCAATTATGATGTCCCCTGAGCAATAAGGTCCGTACGGACCAACTTGACATGCAAAAAGAGGTCCGTACGGACCAACTCTGCAGAGGATAATCATTTTCCCGGGATTTGAGGAATATTGTGGACTTTAAGAGGATTCGGTAATTATTAAAGCAAAGAGGGCCGTACGGACCATGAATGCTTTTCCAATTTCCTGAAAATTCCCAAAAGGTCCTTTTATCCCTTTTTGTCCCAGAAAGGCCCCTCCCTTGGTTTGGCTGGGGGTTTTGAGAGGGTTTTGAGTGCCAGAGGTCGTCGAGACTGCGTTGATGAGTCTGCGGTGTTTCCCGTGTGCTTGAAAGGGGGTGATCCAGATTGGGGTACTTACAGTGGGGCGGAACCTGTACTTCGCACATTTATTCTGTGATCACCTTCTGTTAATTTTGGCAAATAAGGAAGTAGGTTAATCAAAAATAAATAAAATGAAACATGCATTAAAAATTGAACGGGTCAAAAATTAAGCCTATATGAACTGATTATTAGTTATTTGCACTGTTGCACGAGCCCGGGGCGGAAGGGATATTGACATTGGTTGAATGAAACTAGGGGCGGCCACGCGGGTTTCATAAAGGATGAACGAGGGAGTTATTTGGAATTGTTTCCAATTCGGGAAGCGGTAGGCTGCGAGTTGACCAAGTCAAGCTGCGAGAGGAAATCCCGGCCAGGACTAGGAGTGAATTTCGAGATTCTTTAAATTGCGGTTTCGGCTTTGCAATTTGTAAGCTAGCAACGCATTGCTGATCGGTTTAGTGAATTCTCTCAAACTTCTTAGGCTTTCTTCACTTTCTGTCATGGCTCCCTTTCCCAAGCTATCATCTCGGATGCAAGAGCGATATTTTGACAATTTTCGGTCGTGGGTGCGGAACCACACGAGGCGGGAACAAGGGGTTTTTCGAAGGTACATTACGGATTAAATCTGTTTGGGCTTTGAAGGAGCTCATGCAGATTGGGATCTTTTGAGAGCCGCGTCTCGCTTACAGGATGTACGGAGGAATGTGTACGGCTTTTCGTACAATGAAGTCACTCCTACGTTTGAAGATTTGCAGGCCGTGCAGGAGGACTGAGGCGGAACGACTAGTTCTTCCGTATCTTTGGTGGCATGGCTCTTTTGTTGAGAAGCTAGTGTCTTTGCTTGGTATCTCGAGTGCAGAAGCATACGGGATGCGTCTTTGAATGCGATTATGTTGACATTTCGGGGCTTGCTGAAAGATTTGCCGAAGGCGAGGAGCGTCTTTTCGTGGGGCAGCGTTTGCTCTGTGCGCGGTCGCTACTCTGTTCACGTTCACGTCTCAGGTGTGTGCCATCACACGATTATCTTGGACTTGGTGAGCGATGCCGGAGCGGGGAGACATCGTGCCGCTGGTTTTGGGCGAGACATTCTGGCGCATAGGTCGGATGGCGGCCGATAGCCGTCACATGTGGGGAGGGAGTCCCGCTATGCTTACCATGTGGTTGAGGAGAGGCTGAGATGATGCCCGAGGTGCCAATATCTGTGACGCTTGGTCCTTCTCTCGGCGTCCTGCGGTGATAGGGGCGTCGAGGTGAGCTGGAGCTCTGGATGGCCGAGACTCCGCACGCATCACTTGCGATGGTGGGTTCCCAGCTGGGAGATTCTGAGACTTGTCGGACCACTCGGGAAGGTCACTTGGTTGTCGAGTGCGGGGCTGTCTCGAGACGTCTTTCTATATTCCATCATTGGTTACCGTAACGATGCGAGTGGAGCAGGTGCCATTGACGGGTTTGAGTTATCTTTGCTACCTTTGAGGTGGGATCTCTGGCGATGGATGATCCTTCGACGCTATTCTTTGCTCACGCGGTGGTGGCAATACACGTCCTTTCTGCCCGGGGTTCTCCTTCACCGAAGAGAGGGCAACCTTTGTTACATCCACGATATACGGCCAGTACGAAGAGTGTATAGGGAAGACACGAGATGTCAATCTTGTGGAGACGAGTGGCGTGTTAGGTCTTGATCACACTGGGCAGCTCGACCTTGAGAGGAGGGCAGAGGCGAGCTAATCACAGGGATTCCATGGGCGACTATGAGGCCAATGCGATCGGGGGCCAATCAAAAAAACTTAGCTGTTATGATGGCTCGAAGCGAGCGGCTCGAGATAGAGCCGAGAGAAAGGGCTGCGTTGAATGCTACGAGGCTTGACGGAGGCATCGGGAAGAGTCCACAGGCCGAGGTAGAAGGACTACCGGAATATTTCTGTGAAGGTGAAGAACACTCGCCGGGGAAAAGGGAAGGGGAAGAAGGATGAAGGACCAGAAATACGGGAAACTAGGTTGACCTTCTTTGTCCGAGTATCCGCCCCATTGTCATTTGCAGACACATTAATTGATTAATGTTTTATTGTAGTTTTGCTAGCGTGTAGCGAGTCAAGAGTTGACCGTGCTTGAACTCATCAAAGATTGTTTTAACCGTAATGAATTTGTAGGTTAAATGAAAAGAGTTTTTCGAAACACAAGCAATTGATGCTTATTGTATTTTTTTTTGTTTTTTAGACCGAACCAATGATGGCTGCCTACGTTCCCCTTTTACAATTGGACTAAGGGGCTCAGGTCACCGTAGTTCGACACTTTAGGTGAATTTGAGTAAAGCAAAGATAAAAGAAGTGCGACCCTATTTTTTACCTGGATCATTAGCGGGAATGTATCCAGTTGGGTATTACTCTTTCAGCACTTTTAATTTTACTGAAGGGACGGTGTATGGGGAAGGAGAGTTGACTCGTGCTCTTCCTCAAACAAAGTATCTGCGGAGCTTGCTTCCGTTCACGGGGTTAACGAAAGGGTTTCCGTCCAAGTCTGCTAACTTCTTGGCTCCTCCGGAGAAGATTCTTTATACTATGAACGGTCCTATCCAGGTAGGCTCCCACTTTCCGAGGGGATTGGTTTGCGTAGGAGGCTTTTCCTTTAGCACCAAGTCGCCTTCTCTGATGTCTCGGATCTTGACTTTCTTGTCGAATGCTCGGGCCATTCTGCTCTGGTAGGCTCGAGTGTGTTCTATGGCTTTCAATCTGTGCTCGTCGAGTAGAGAAAGTTCGTCGTGATGGCTCTGTATCCATTCGACTTCATTGATCCCGTTTTCCAAGAGGACTCGGAGGGATGGAATTTCCAATTCCACGGGTAACATTGCTTCCATTCCGTAGGTTAGCGCTAACGGAGTCTCCCCTGTGGCGGTTACGGCGATGTTCGTATCCCCGAGAGGGCTAGATGTAGCTTTTCGGGCCGATCCCGACCTGCAGTGGCCATCTTTCGATTATCATGGCGAGAGTCTTGTTGTTTGCCTCTCTTGCACCATTGGTTTGTGGTTTGTAAGGAGAAGATTTGTGACGTGTGACTACGGGTCGGTCAGTAGTTGGTCACAATCTCCTTCGAAGTGAGTCCCATTGTCGGATATGATCTCGTTGGGCACTCCGTATCGGTACATGATGTTCTCTCGGATGAACTCGGCCACCTTCTTAGAATTCAGTACCTTGTACGATCTGGCTTCTACCCATTTGGTGAAGTAGTCGACTGCGACTAAAATGAACTCGTGACCATTGCTCCCTGGCGGAGTGATCTTGCCGATGACGTCAATTCCCCATGTGGCGAAAGGCCATGGCGTAGTCATGCAATAGAGTTCATGTGGAGGAATGTGATTGAGGTTGGAGAACCGTTGACATTTGTCACAGCTTCGGACTTAACCGGATGCGATGCATTTCCATCGATATCCAATAGTATCCCATACGGAGAATGGTCTGTGTCAATGCTCGGGCGTTCATGTGCGGACCGCATATTCCGTTGTGAACTTCGTTCATTAGCTCGCTGGCTTTTTCTTTGTTTACACACCGAAGGAGTGGCCCTTGGTGGCCCTTCTTGTACAAAATACCCCCCAGAATGACGAAATAGGATGCCAGGCATTTTAATGCCATCATGTTTTTGGCTTTGATCCCTTCTTTGTATTTCCATCTTCATTTGTGAAGGAAGCTTCTCCATTTTGGAGGTACTGGTAAATTTGATTGTACCAGGGTTCGTCGATCGTTTCCTTTTTTATTTTGATCTCACTCCACGTGAATAGGCGGGTGTTTCCCGTCCCGCCTATTACGAGGGTTTCTTGCTTTTCCATCGGGAATTTTGACAAGAGAAGCGAGGGTTGCTAGGGCATACGCGAAGCGGTTTCTGTCTCTTGGCAAATAATGAAAAGAGATGTCCTTGAAGCGAGCAATGAGCTCCCTCCGTATACGCGTGGCACTTCGAAGGCGAGAATCTCTTGTCTTCCACTTGTTGGACACTTGATTGATGATCAATGCTTTGAGTCTCCCATATACATCCGGTTACGAGATGTTGCGCTCGAGGGCGGCTTCCAAACTCTTTGCACGAGCTTCGTGATACTGTTTGCATTGTTAGTTGTTTCAAAATTCGGACTTGATAGGCTATGGGAGTGTGCTCGTACTTGGGATCGACAAGGAGCATTCCAATACCATTCCCCTTCTTGTTGGCTGCCCCATCGAAGAAGAGTTGCCCGCGGTTTGCGTCAAGTGAGAGAAGATTCCGTCATCCGGAAATTGCGGATCGGGACCCTTAGGTTCCTTTGCTCGGGAAGTCGGCGGTGATGCGCCATTACTCGCCCTTTGTTGATTTTCGACCATGTACTTGATGTCGAACTCGGCCCGGGAAGAATGACCACTTGGCTAGTCGCATTGACAGGGATGGCTTGTCAAAGAGATATCGGATGGGGTCCATTTTGGAGACCAGGAGCACTGAATGTGACTTCATGTAGTGTTTCAGTTTCCCGACTACCCATACCAAGGCGGTACAAGTTTTCTCTGATGCTGAGTAGCTGAGTTCACTTCCTTGAAGCTTCCGGCTTACGAAGTAGATTGCATGCTCAACCTTGGAATCTTTCTGTTCTTGTGCCAGCATTGCTCCGATTGACGTGTCTGTTACTGTCAGATACAGGAGTAGTGGCTTGTCTTCATGTGGCGGGCACAGAATTGGGGGATTCACCAAGTAGGTCTTGATCTTCTCAAAAGCTGTTTGGCACTCGGAGTCCCATTTGATGTCGGCATTCTTTTTCATCAGTTTGAACATGGGCTCGCAGAGAGATGTCAACTGGTTGATGAAGCGACTGATGTACTGAAGTCTTCCCATGAAGCTCTTCACTTCTGTCAAAGTCTGAGGCGGCTTCATGTCGATGATGGCCTTGATTTTCTTGGGATCGGCTTCGATACCCCTTTCTGTAACCATGTACCCCAGTACCTTGCCGCGCTTGACGCCGAAGGTGCACTTCGCAGGGTTCAATCTCATGGAGTGCTTTCTGAGTCTGTTGAAGAACTTCCTCAGATCTGTCAAATGCTGCATGTCTGATCCTCTGGAGTGGATGATCATGTCATCGACATACTCCCTCCGTCCCACTATACTTGACACTTCTTTCCATTTTGGGCCGTCCCACTTCACTTGACACCTTCAAAAATAACTAAGTTTTTATATTTTTATATTAATGGACCCCACCACTCATTCTCTCTCTTCATTTTCCACCACTCAATTTATTCAACCAACACTACTATTTATCCCACTCATTCTCTCTCTTCATTTTCTACCACACATTTTCTTTATTTAATTGTTTCTTCTTAGTTCCCGTGCCCACTCCTTGAGTGTCAACTATAGTGGGACGGAGGGAGTATACTTCAATTTCTTTGTGAATCATGTCAAGGAAGAGGGCTGTTGCAGCCCGCTGGTAAGTAGCCCCAGCGTTCTTCAGACCGAATGGCATGACCGTGTAACAGTATGTCCCCCACGGAGTGGTGAAGGCAGTCTTGGGTTGATCCTCCTCGGACATCTTGATCTGGTTGTATCCAGCGAACCCATCCACGAAGGACTTTACTTCGAAATTTGCCGTGGTGTCGACCAGCATGTCGATATTAGGCAGTGGGAAATCATCTTTAGGGCTGGCCTTGTTGAGATCCCGGAAATCCACACAGCATCTGACCTTTCCATTGGCCTTGGTGACCGTCACGATGTTGGAGAGCCAAGTCGGGTACTCAATCACTCTGATGAAACCAACTCGGAACATTTTCTCAATTTCTTCTTTAAC